>CAEFZY010041800.1:0-59983 GCA_903066815.1 Brachyrhaphis roseni
ATAGTATAGTATAGTATAGTATAGTATAGTATAGTATAGTATAGTATAGTATAGTATAGTATAGTATAGTATAGTATAGTGCAGTATACCAGGCTATACTACATAGCATAGCATACTATACAGTATGGTATAGTAACTATACTGTAGTTACTCAAAACAGCAAAAATGTTTTGGCCCTCTTTTGACACCAGTGTGGGGTTATAATCAGTTTGACTGAGTCTCAAAATGTTTTCTTAATTTTTGATATGTTGTTGATGAACATTGTTATACTCTGAGTTTATGTATGTTTGAATTTCCAGTGTGGAATATACAATTGAAACGGCCCCTGAAGTAAGTTTGTCACCAACTTCCAAATCCTCAAATTTCAATATGGCCAACACATGTGTAAAATGTGCTGATGGCTGCAGTAAAATACTATTTACTGCCAGTTCATCATTATGTTTCATAGCATTCAAAAAAAGAATGCTATGAACAATAAATCCTGACATCCAAGTGTAGAAAGATTACATAAATGACCTTTTTTAATAAAACAAATGACTGTGTTTATTTACTGGCTTATTCTTTAGAGGACAGATTTAAAGTATAACAGTCTTTAAAACAGACCTGTTAGGCTTGATGCCTGAGCTGTAATAGCACTGTACTTTTCTCTCATTGTGCTGATTTTGTTCTTCTTGCTTTCCCCCCTCTCTCTGGCTACTTGAAGTTACTGTAATTATGATAATTAAAGTCAGACTTTGTAACGATGCTAACATCTGGCTGACGGGCAAACACCTGCAGTCTGAACTTACTCCCAGGAGAGATAAAAGAAAAAAAGATCATGCTTCCACTTTTGTCTTGCAGGAGCATGCTTACGGATGACTAGCTCATCTTGTGATCCCTAACATTACAGAATGTGTTTTGTTACTGATGTGCCTGCTAAGCACATAGACACCAAACCGCTTCTTAGATTCATAGCTACGTTTGTTAATAGGATTCGTCCCTCACATTGCAGCACTTTGTGAAAGATTAGCTTGATGCTTTCACATTTTGGCAGTGTGCTTTGCAGAGGGAGGAAGAGCAATCTTCAAACACTGTGCTTGGACACTAAACCTAAAGTTTAGGCTGATAAAACATGTGAAGAAGTAGCATCCAAACAGTTGTCATTGGACTATAGCATGTTGATCACAAATTTTTAAAGTGATATTGTTAGCACTGTTGCTTTAAAACAAGAAGGTTCCAAACTCACATCCTTGCAGGGGATCTGCAAGATCTGTGAGTCCAAAGACATCTAATGGCTACAAGTAAGAGACATTTCATTATTCTTTCTTATATGAAAAAATTGAATAAAAAAAAATGCATTTCTTTTCTTCAAAGGATGTTAATATAGCAGAGACTTCAATTAGATGTAACAAGTCCAACAGCACTTGGGAAGGGAGCAGCAACTGTCAAATCTGTTGATGTCTAAACAGCAGGGGGTTTGATTAAGAAGTCAGTGTAACTCCTTAGACACCAATAACGTCCGTCCATCAGTTCATATTCAGTCTCCATGGTAACCAACTCTTGAACTCGCTGCTGAGTGCAGGTAGCCGCTACTGCTTCCAATACTGCATCATACAAACAACACAGCATAGAGATCAAAATAGCTTTCAAAAGTATATGTTTTTATCTCATCTGAACTGAAAGACCTTAGCTGCTAGCATGTGTTGCTAAGGAGATGGTCTCAAATAAAAACACTGCAATCTCTTATTTGCAGGGTTTCATCCTAGGTGTACTTAATGCTGTCCAAAATCTTTCTTGTTATCCATGAGGGATCTGTTAGCAAAAAAAACAGCAATGTAGCTGTTCTGGGTAGTTGAGCCTTAAGTTGTGCTCAGCAAGCACTTATGCCTCCTATCACACCACACTCTGTATCCTCACTTGATCAGTTCGGCAAACAAGGCTGCCCCTTACACAGCCCGTCCTTCCCATCATTGTTCATCTATCATTGAAGGCTGTCCATAACTCCATTAGGAAAGAAACAATTTAAAAAATGTCATATGCCTCTGTGCTGCCCTGTGATGGACTGACGATTCGTCCAGGGTGTATGCCACCTCTTCCCAATGACTGCTAGATTTCTAAAACTGCAAATTTTTATTGAAGGTTTTCAAAGTCCTGACAGCTACTCAGTGTTTGTGAAAAGACTGGGAGGTTGTCAAACTTTTTTTCTGCTTCTGCCATGTGCGCCGTCCCACCCTCCCTCTCCTCCTGAGTCAGTGATGGGAGGAGCTCCACACTCAGTGGATGCATGCTGTAGTACCGCACACTGTCAGAAAGACAGAGAGAGAGAGAGAAGGACGTGCGGACCCACAGCTGTCCTCTAACAGTGCTTTAGATCAGCTCTTCCTGTGGATTCTTCTTTGACACTTTGCCTGCTGAGGAATTAGTCTGTCTTTTTTTATGTCACCACCTACAGAAGGAAAGCCTGTTTTAGATGTGAAAGAGAGTTTTGGTTTCACGCCTGGCTGACACAGACCGTAAGTAATACTGTTACAGACACTACCCTTCTGTTCATTAACTGTTCAGTACCTCAGCTGCATGAATCATTGATGTTGCAGTTCTGGTTACCTATGATGCCAGGATAGCCCTGCTGGAGAGTTATAAAATGTTCATGAGCCACACTATGTTGGGGTCATCATTGGTTTTTCTTTTTAAAAAGAAAGTGGGTGTGATGTGAGAGAAGACAGCTCTCAGCCATCTCCAGTAAGTCTTTATCGTAAGATGATAGCATGGCAAGAGGCTGGTTATTAAATACTCGCTCTGAATGAGAGCATCTATAGTGGGTGAGTTTGCATGTGGGTTTGGAGAGGATACAGTTGCATTACTTAATTTTGGCCTTTAACTTATTTTCTCTAGAATCACAACTATTTAAAAGGGTATTAGGCATCTTAAGACTTGATGACTTGTGGATCTCTAGTAGAGCAAAGAAGGTAGCTCCTTCAAGTGGAGCCACAACAGCTCATCAGGACTAAGTCTGTGTCTGCTAAGGGGCTTTTCTTCCGATATGAGTTACTGAATGTGGCAGCAAATGCACTAACATCCTCTCCCAGGAAGGAGACGTTGCATGAACTCTGAAGGACTGTGGAAAATCTGATGAACCAAAGCAAGACAGAGTATACTGAGCAGCCTCTGGTTTTTGACATTTGAACACTAGCACAGTGAAACTGATGTACTTTATTTTGTGTTATGAAACTGGACAGGGCTTTATTAAGTGATCCAGGAACAACAGATAAGCTTCAGGTGCTTTTGTGTGAAATTTAAATCTGTCACCCACACACTGCTGGCAGTGCAATCAACGCTGATGCTGTAAACTTGCTAGAAGTGTGGGTGACCGCTAATGGATGGGAACCATAAATGGAAACGTCTGTCAAGTCGTTTGGGTCAGTTTACGATTTTTACATGTTCTGTTTGCTTACTTCTCAGTGTGCGACACTGTGACCTTTGAAAGATCTCACGCTCTTTTTCAAATGCTACGTACCAACAAAGATTTACTATCAGGAACTAATGAAAGATTTAGAGGGCTTTCAATTAAATATTCAGAGTAGCCAAATAAAAATGTCAAACTTCAATGTATTTTATAATAGTTTTATGTCTTAAAGCTGTAGTGCATATTTGTGAAGTGAAAGAAAATGTACACAGTGCATGACTTAAAAAAAAAATCTTTTATAAATAAAAACTTAAAATGTGCCTTTAAATTCAGATCCAGCTTTGTTGGAATTACTGCTGCAAGTTTTTAGGGGTGTGTCTCATTTACCTGTGGTGAGGTTCATAACTGGTGCAGACTGACTCCTGGAATAGGATGTACAAATACCTATACAAAACAGAAGTTTATGTTTCAATTTTGACTTTGTTCAAAACATTTGGTTGTTTTTATAAGCTCTTAGGTGTGCCTTCATCAATCCCATACTCTTCAGCAAGGGAATAGCAAAAAAACAAAACAAAAAAAAAAACAATTAATGTAAGGTAAAATTAAAGAAGTCCAAATCTAATAATTTTGTCATTAAGCTTGTCCCATTTGAACTGTGACTCTTTGCAGCTCCAGTTACCTCTGACTAAAGCTCTATCTTCTATTTTTTGTATTGAATTTGATTTATAGGTGCCAGAATGAAAGAGGCTGATTATAAATGCATGCTGACATTTTCAGATTTTTATTAGCAAAAGATTTAAAAATATAGTCAAACTTTTTTTCTCACATATTTTGTTCACAACACACTGCACTACAATTGTTTATAAAACTAATAAAATACCCTACATTTTTCTGGTTGTACAAAATATTAAACAGTTCAGCAAGGCAACAGACTAAGTAGAAATAACATTGTGTTGTACTTGGAACCCCTTCGAGTTTTCTTTTGCCTATCTGCAAGTTACAAAATGCAAATATTTGTAATCTTCTTCCAGTGATCATTTTAAGCCGCTTTCATTTTTCTTTCATTAGAGATATTTTAGTTTTTGTTTCCACAAGTTAATTTTTCTCTTTGAATGATGATTAAACCAACTTTCTGGTGTCAAGCAGGCTACACTTCAAAGGTCAGGAAGCCAAGTGGTTGAACAATAAGAAAAACACTTTATGGATTTAGTTCCTTTCAGTTTCCCAAAAGGAGAATCTGTCTCTGTCCTCTAGTGATTGCTCAAAAAAGTCTTGATCTCCCTGCTGAAAGCCTGTCTGTTTTTGTCTAACAGGACACATTAGACATAACCCTCCCAAGCCAAGCTTTCACACAGACACACATTCCCAAGCAATCAACAAGTCAAGCCGACAGAACTAGGAATAAATGGGAGCTTTCATGAATTTTTCAGAATGGTTAGTTATTCCAAGAGAGGGGTGGAATATAATCAGCTGCAAAATCACATTTGTGGACGTAGGGTTTTTTTTTGTTTTTTTTGTACAGCCTCGCATATGGAGATTCATGTGTCTGCTGCTGGAGAAATGCTTGTCTGCGCTGACCTTGGCTCTGCTGTTTTCTTTTGGTTTGATCCACAAAGAAAACAGCTGGCATTTGCATTCTGGATACTGCCGGCAGCCTTGACAATGAACCGCATGCATGATGCTGTCAGGAAAAACGAGGTGTCTGTTATATCAATAGGTCAAACCAGAATTTATTAAAAAAAAAATAAGAATCTACAATTTATGACTCTGCTGTAATTCTGCTTTGTGATGTATTCAGTGCAGGAATATGAAAGAACAAATTTACTTAGAGTCAACGTACTGTGATGAAGCTTAATGTAGTAGTAAACTGAATCAGTCTAATCAATCTCACCTGGCTTCAAATGTGCATCTCTTACATTTGAATAAATATTAAGTTTTTACTTTTTTGCTTAATTGCATCTGCATATGTTCTGACTTCATAATGTCTTTCCCATTTTCTTGCATTGAAGGAGAAACAACTTTTTGACACCTAGAAAATTTATATAAATCGAATGCAAGTGTTGAGAGGGTTTGTACTTTGTGACCTTTTTTGTTTGTGTGTAGATGTAGCGGTGCATAAAGAGAGTTTGCATCTACCTCAGGCTAGGCTTTTTATCCAGACTTTCTTACCACAGGAACAAGAAGTTGGAAACAAGTTTTTTAACAGTGTACTTGTCTGTGCTTCTGACAGTTTTGCATTATATTGTCATTGGTGATCATCTGGGGATAGGTAGGCTGCTAAAAGTTTACACTACTTTCTTGTCAACTTTTCAGCCTTGTTTTGAATTTTCACAATGAAAGTATTCAAATACAAATTCAGTTAATTTTCAAATGAATACTCATAAAAATATTCACGCAAAGTCTTTTCAAATACATTATTTTCAACTTATGATTTCCTTTTAGCCCTGTAACAAAAGCAACTGACTCTCAATAAACAGCTGCACAAAGTACAAGAAACATACTTTAAATTAGCCCTGTTGTTAATTTGCTCTATGCTTTGTAAAAATAGCTAAAATTCCTTGCATTTGTTACAGAGTGTGAAAATAAAGTAAATAAAGATACTGATCCTGATACTTATCTCTTGATCTTTGGTTTGTTTTATTTTATCTAACTTAGTCTTTATCTCTCCTTACCCTGATGAAGAAGAGCCAGAAAAGGGTTAATGTCTCTGGGAGGGGCGTGCTGTGGAGTGGCCAGCCACTTGTAACCTAAAGGTTAAACACAGGCCTTCAGGGAGTCCTGTTACTGCGCATTCACTGATGGGAACTCTGCAAACATTCATTCTGGGAGCCCAGCGGGTTCCTCTGTTTATTCCCAGTCTAGTGCTGTGCCATGATGTGGGAAATGACTGTGGATGTGGAACCCGGCCAGATTGCTGCGTTCGTTGTAGTGTTTCCAAACTGCTACTTACCCCTTGTGAAACTCGCAACGCATATGCCACAAAACGTGCTTTGGATCGTTGTTGTTACCATCCTGGAGTTTGTTTTCATTATCGCAAAAAGTCTTTTATCATTGTGTGATAATTTTCTTTTCAATAAGTATGTTTATAAGTCATATTATTCCTCTTAACATCAAATCTTCAAGACTATGTCAATGGATTCACTGCTAACTCTGGAGCTTTGATATGATGCACCAAATGTTTGTCAGGTTTTTGTTGTTCTTAGTGGTTGTGAATGTTTGTGTTCTTTCAGACAGAAGTACCAGGAGTGTTTGTGATCCCTGAAAGAGTCTCCAACCGATCCCAGTTTAGCACCCTGTGCCACCTCCCTCCCCCCTGCTTAGTGATTTGATATCTCTGAGCATTCCAGGTTGTGCCCTTTACTCTGCTAATGGTTCTGCTGACCCTTTGAAGACATTCTTGCTGTCGCCCTCTGATCACACACACATTTAATTGGTCCATTTTAAACAAGCTGTTCTGTATTTTCTTGTTGAAGTACAGCAATTTTTTACACTGGGGTTTAGGGCTGTGCGGAGTAAGCTGTTGAAATGTATGAACGATGATGAAAGAATGATGAAAGAAGATGTGTGAGGCAAGTGATTAGTCATATCATTAAATCCAATAGGGAAATGGGAAGTTCCTTTTCACCCTTTAAAGTCAAAGCATGAGATTTTCTTTTACAGATAAAATTCCCTTTAATAATCCCTTTTAAAGATTTCTTTCATTGTTTTATATTGTGATGTTTCAGATAAAACAAATGTCCTTTTCAGCCAAAGATTACCTGAGTCATATTTTACATCATGGTAAAATGTACTGGTATGTAAGCCAGCCTGGTCTTGCAGGTGCATTTCAGTAAATAGAAATATAATATATAAAAAATATTTATTTCAAAACTCCATTCACAAATTAAAACACAAGTTGGAATGGATTTTGGAATCTCATGTTCTTCCCTTTCTTAACAATGTACCAGAGTGACAGCATTTCTTCAGGTCTGCCTCAATATGCTGCTCTAAAACAGGGTAACTGGTTAATAAATTAGATATTAGTAAACTGACTGGACACATATTATTATTATTACTTCAGCAAACTTGCATCTTACCCTTCCTCATGTTTTTTCATACATAGTTTGCTATTGTGCTACACTAATGTTAGCATCTTTACTGGTGTTTTGATATGGCTCAGTAAAAATTGGATACATAAAATATTGCAGTGCTATTCTAGTTTATTGTGAACAAAACATATAAATATTTTCTTGCTTCCGATGGTTTGTGTTGAACCAGTTAAAACTTAATGATGAGTGTTTTAATTATGATGTGTGCCGTTTCCTCCCCGACACAAATCTGGGCGCAGTAAGCAGACCAGATTACATGACACAAACAGAAAGCCACCACACTCTCTCTTTCACAGCGAACATCATTATAAAATGTGAAAAGGGCTTCAATACTAAGTGGAAAACCTAGATTATATTATCAAATTTATGTGAACAAACTCTTACACGGTTCTGTATGCAGTTCTGTAGAATCCTGCATACGAAACTAGTCACACAAAACTTGTTCACGTTTCCTTTGCATAATCACAGGCGGCAGACTAAAAGCAGGTATTAGAAGGTGAGGTTTTTAGGGACTGATGTCATCATAAAATGAATTGTAGGTGCAAGAGACTCTGATCTATGACCAAAGAGAGCAGAGATGCAAACATACACCGATGGTACAAACAAGATCAGAGGGGTTATTTTGACTAAAATCTAGCTGTAGATTCCTTAAATGTGCTCATTGCACATATCAGTGTGTAACCAATACAGCAAAAGGAAAAAGAAAAGAAAGACGCTTTTTACAAAGGTTTGAACTAGGCTTATGAAGAAGATACTCTACACCTTTAAGCTAGCAGGTTTAAGATTTTTCTCACGTTGTTCCCCGATTTTAAAACAATAATTATGCATCCATGGTCACACAGACAACTTGAAGTGCTTTAACAATACACTTGTTGGTATCAGCCAAACTCACAACCCATCACACAATTAATATCCCTTGTGGTTGTGATTTGCCCAAAGCTATGTTACTATGTAGAGTGGAGATGCTGAAATTAAACTCACAACATGCCTGACAACTACTGTCACCACAAAAGCTTTTCAAAAAATCTTGAAATACTGCTGAGGAACGCTTTAAATTCTAACTGGAATGTAACTAAAAGACAATTGTTCCTACCATTAAACTGGAACTGCTGAATGAGGCATCAGTTTTTTTAACCTTTGTATTTTTAGACAGCAGGTTAGGTGAGGTAGTTCTTTGCGTGCTTACCTCACCTCTGAGAACCCAGATATTTGAACAGGTAAATCTACTGTCTTTCTGTTAAAAGCTTTGTGCACACTGGTCCTGTTTGTTGACACAGTAACCTGATCTTTTTTCCTCAACGCTGTATTCCTGAAGTCCAAAACATGTATATACTTAGAGGATTGGAGGATAAAAGGAGCGCAGACCACAGGATGGCAGCTGGACTAAAAGCTTCCTGTGGCGGCACAGGCAGCAAGGCGGACTTGGCAGATCAGCTGGCAGGGCAGATGTTTTAGGTGAGAGGCAAAGCAGATAGCACAATCTGAATAATTCATCAGATCGTATTGAAGATGTGATATATTAAGACACGGCGCACAAGACATCCTTTGGCCTCTTTCAGCACTTTTTGTGTGCAGTGTAGCATGGCTGCAGGGCTTATATCAGTATGCATCTCTGCTTTCCTTCTGGCTGCTATCCACTAAATTGTGTACAGTGTAAGAAACAGTCAGAGATGTGCTGGCCAGACCTCCAGACATCTGCACAGGAAGAAGCTGCTCGACATGCAGGTGAAGTTTAACATCACAGGAAGTAACACTGGTCATGTGTTGTCTCTGATAAGACCAGCTGGGGTCAGCGGGGTCTCACTAACTGTGGTGAGAGAAAAAAAATGCTTTCAAGGAACACAGTGATGAAGACAAATTACCCATAGCTCTGTTTCTCTCTAGTTTTCTTTCTTAACTATTACACAAATATTTAAGTCTTCCTTATAAAAGAATCATTTTCTTGATGCAGAAAATTCTCCTACATTGCTTTGAAATTCAAGTATACCAATTTAATCCACGGTCAAACCATAGACCCCCTATCCTGTTTGTAAATAATGAGATGAATTTCTGGCTTCATGCAAATGTCAGAGATAAATCTGCAAAGCACCCTCTTGGGCTTTATGGAAATGGAGCTTTGAGAAAGATAAACACAGTGGATGTTTGTTAATAAGAGACTTGAATGCTGTTTGTAACCACTTCTCCGCATATCATGACTAATGTCATCAATTATAAACAACATTTTTTCAATGTTTTGAATAAGATGGAAATAAGCTTCCACTTGTGTATTTTTTCTTTTTCTTTTTCACTTTAAGTCACAGAATAGTGGCCCAATTTTCAATCACAGATTTTGTGAAACTTTGACTTTGAAGAATTCGATAAAAGAATATCTAATTCTCTCTTTAATAAGACAAACTCTATTATGTATTTCTTGTCCTGTTTCAATTCCTATTTATTTCTGTTAGTTTCAGAGACAAAGTCACATCATGTGTGTTAAAGAGAGAGCTGTTAGCATTGCACATTTACTACAAACAACAAATGATTACAGAGTTGCTCTTTTAAGCTGTTTTTACTATCTTATATCAACTTTTAGAGCACTGGTTAGCACGGTTAGCATTACAGATGTCCCTGAGTGTATGTTCCATGCAGAAGATATAAATTCTTACCTTAGCTGCGAGATTTCCAAAGGGCTTTCAGCACTTCCTAATCTAGGATGATGTGTGACAGAACTGGACTTCAAAAGAATAAGAAAGAACAACTTTGCTGTAATACAACCAGCTTTTTGCTTTCTACTGATGTCTATCCTGTTTGAGTTAAGTAGCAGACAAGAAGTCCGTCTTTAGGAAATACAGTTTTCTTTTTAAAAAGGTTTCTCACAGCTTTTTTGCATTCTTTAGCTTCATTTTTAAACACCTTACTGATAATGAAAATAGCTAAGCAAGTCTTCACTCATTAACAATTTTCACTCCAAGTGTATGCAGCATTCTCTAATCAAAAAGGACTTGATTTTTAGTCTTAACCAGCTCATGGAGGTCAAACGTAAAAGTCGGATCTAATTGCAATCAGTAGCAATTTTTTATTTTTATTTTTTTTGTGTGGTTCTGGTAACTGATATTTCATAATCTGGCACTTTATTTGTCAGTTTCATTCCAGCTTGCAGTTACCTAACCCGTCCACACTTGCAAAATGGATAAAATGAGAGAAGGTGTTGAAATACCATGCTCTGGTATTAAAGTGCGGGGGCTCAGCTTTCTCGTGACACTTCATTTCGACTTCATCTCTCCGTGGCATCAAGGCCCACATGCAGGCATCCATCTTGAGTGGCCTGGGACACCGTTTGGACATGTCAGGACTCTGATTTTATCTGGTGCAAACACAGATGAGGGTTTTCTTTTAAGACACAGAGGTACATTCACTGAGGTTCCTTCGGTTCGGAAACCAGCGTTAAACAGTGTTACGCTTCCTCTGGATTTATCGGGAATTAAGTCATGCACATTATGTGCACAGTTATTAGCAATATGTGTGGCTGCTCAAATCTGTACTGTACCTGCAGCCAAGAACATTGAACTCTATCATCTGATATGTTTCTAATCCCCTTATTATGCTTGTCTGGTTAAATACTGCAGTCAGTCAGCCATTAAATCATCCAGCAAAGAGGTCAGTGAGGCCCATAATTTTGCTGTCCAGGCCTCTAAACAGTTGGATCAAAAGAAAATGAAAATCTGAATCACAAACAAACTATAGAGCTATGCTCACCTTCAATGTGCTTTTGAATCATGGTTCTTAAAATATAGTGCAGATCCCACTCATGGCATGTGGCCTGTAGTCATGGCTACCCAGAAGAAATTTTAGCATAATATATTTGCAATGTAAATATGAACAATTGATGGAGAGCTACTACAAATAACTACTTCCTAAAAATGTGTAATTCCAACAAATTCATCTTTGCATCACAATAA
The DNA here is from genome assembly GCA_903066815.1 of Brachyrhaphis roseni. Lineage (NCBI taxonomy): Eukaryota > Metazoa > Chordata > Actinopteri > Cyprinodontiformes > Poeciliidae > Brachyrhaphis > Brachyrhaphis roseni. The sequence goes on from CAEFZY010041800.1 coordinate 11,409, forward strand.
AACTTTCAGAAGAGAGGAGCAGCATTAAACTTGTATAACTTCCAGAACAAAGTGAAGTGAATTCAGAAAATGTGATTTTGTCTGCTTGTATTGCATTTATCTCTAAAGTTGAAACTTCTGGGAAATACATCACTTGCAATGATTACAAGACCAGTGAGATTAGCTAGCTGACATTAACAGTAACCCAACTAATTGCTCTTAGCAATAAGTTAATAACTGTTTCTCTGAAAAGCAACATGTTGAGTAGAGGAAGCTATTTAGAACTGTGTGTCAGAAAGAATGCAAGAAATTATCCTTATTGTGTAAGTCACTAAGTATATGGGCCATTTACCATTAATAATTAAAAGTTGGAAATTTCTACTTCAGAGTAAATACTGAATGCATATTGGTACCATATACTTTAATAAATCATGCAGCTCTAGCAAAAAGTATTTTGCTGTATTTTTTTTTATCATGTATCAGCACAAATTGAAAGTCTTGTAGTAGGAATGGTAGGTGTACGCTTTTAAATTGTCTTTCAAAATAGTGATTCTGGGAAAAAAACTTTTTTTGAAAGATTTTGAGCTTGTTCCAAACTTTAATATTACCGTATCTCTAGCATTTGCTCGAGACTCGAGCGTATGAGTGACATGAGCTCATTTGCCTTTCACTGGGCAGATGTGTTGCACCCACAGGTCAAAATTGGTTGTCTAGGATGCTCAAAGTTAATAACTGGAATTCAACCCAAACATCACTGCTCTAAAGAAATCCTAAAGTGTCTTGGATAACTGGGATAGCAAGGGTTGAGTGACTGCTGTGGAATGTGCAGCCTCCTATTGATCTTTACTAAGTGAGGTCACATCATGTGGGGGGCAGCTGCCCACTTTCAGACATCTCATAATAGGGACAGACTGACCCCCACAAATATATTCTAATGTGGTCAATATGCTAACCAAAGAGGTCAAAGACAGAAAAACCTAGACCAGAGTAATGTTAAACTTTTGAGATAACGTTTAATAAGAGTGTTTCCTTTCTGCACATGCACTAAAGGAATGATTATCCATTTACAATTTGTTTAGCAACATCATACTTCAAGTTGTTGACTTCTCTTGTTCTCTTGCTGTTCTCTCCGTTCTGCATACCATTCGCAACTCTCAAAAACATACTGTCTCTTGGATTAATCTGCTTTAGAGGGTTAAGAATTTCAAGACGCTTTCTAGCTAAACTCATTGTGCATCTGTTTGAGCTGAGGGCATCATAAATCAAAATTATACTATAAACAGTTCCCACATGTATAATTTTAGATAGTGTGCCATAAATGATTGAAGACTGAACATGTACCTTGTTACATGGGCCTGAATGAACAGGCAATTCCATGATTTAATACTGATCGTTTCTCAGAAATCCTCTTTGGACATGTCAATGTTTTTTTTTTATTTTTTTCATTTTTTTGCATAATCTACATTGATAGCACAACACAATCAAAGCTAATTTTGAGCAATTTTTTCCTTGCCATTATCCTTTTCAGAGGAGACAAATTTGGAGTGACTCTATTTCCTTCTTCTCTGTTGAACAAGATGTTTAAGTTTGCAGAACCTTGAAGAACATGTCTTTTAGTGGTTTGAGACAATCCTTCAACAAAACTCTAGAGTTTTGTTGAAGGATTGTCTGTGGACCATGTGGAGAAATGTCCATTCTGAGCCCTTTATCGGCCTCACACAGTGACGGATGTGCGCAGCTCTTTGCCCAGTGGCCTATAGCCTGAGCTTCTGTTTAAGCCTCTAAGCTACTGGAATGCGTGCAGCTTCTTGCACCGGCATCAAGAGGGAGCAGCCACGCCGCTTTGTTTATAGCTTTTCCATGGATGCCACACCAGCCGAATCAATTTCAATGAGCATAAATGTGTCAGAGCCTTTTCTGTTGATTGAATGCTCCATGAAATTGAAAAAAAGTCACTCATTTTCTCTAGTCAATTTGTCCATAACTGACAGTTATCTACTCTAAAATTTCAATGAGGTTTTGCTGTTTGTTTTAATTTACTGTGCAATATTTTTATTTACATTAAGTCCTCTGATTGACAAAATGCACAAACTTAATAATGATTAAAAAATTAACAATAAGATATGAAGTGATCAAACAAGATGGCAGGAGATGAGGTGGAATGTCAGAATTTAAGCTTAAAGACATAGTTTGGACTTTTAAAGTCAGGTTTGGTAAAATGTTGCTATTTTAGGTGCAGTATCAGCTGTAAAGCTCTAGATTTAGCTGATGAGAATCCAGCTAATGACTAGTCTGAAAGGAGCCCATATTAATATGAACCTCTAACATTTTCAAACAACTTTACCTTCAAAAACATCACAATGGTTAATGCAAATAAGAATTAATGAACATTTAAACTGTCCATACAGTTGTGCTGGATGCTGATTTGCACACAAGGCAGTTATTACAGTGGAAATGGTAAGATATCACTTACCATATCTTCCTCTGTGAAACACACAACTGAGAAATGCACATCTAAAGTGTTTCCAGTCCCAGTAACCCTTGCCTTAAATTGCTATAATAATTTTGGCTTTGGTGTTGCTTTACTTTATAAGACACTTACTTTTATCTGCTGGCACACCGACTCAAACCTGCATTTACTGTGTAAAGGTTACTGGCTTCTTTGTAATAATGGCTCTGCATAAATTATGACATTTAAAAGGTTTATAAAATAGTGTTTGCATGAATCGCTATGGTGTTTTTGAAGCTTAAAGTTGCTTTAAAATGAAATAAGTCTCCTGTGGTCCTGGACCCTCTCTACCTAGCCATCAGCATCCTAGATTTATATTAAATAAAAACTCCAGCAATATATTAGCTGTAAATCCTTTTAGCGTAATCACACAAAAAATCCGAGCCATACCTTTAACAGTGCATTTTAATACTCTATTTCCAGAAGAATTAGCATTGATCTTTGATGCTGTACAGGAAATATGCCTCCATATTTGACATGAAAAGATGCAAAAAGTACTGGAAGAAGAACACAAACACCTGATTAAGCACATAGTAAGCATGTCTGGCACAGATTGTCGGTTTTATAAGGAAGAGTTAAACATTTCTGTAACATTTGCAAATTATGAAACTCAGAACCTTGACGTATTTCAGTTTTTATTTGTATAGCTGAGATCAAATGAGCAATTTGGATTAATGAAAAATCAAAGCCAATAACTCACTCCAGCAGTTTCAAAAAGTTTTTTATAAACTTTTTTTTTTTTTTAATGAACAGACATTTCGAATGGGACTGAATGTTTCAACAGGTCTGACCTACTTGCCAGCAGCCAGGTCTGAAACTCTAAAACAGCTCTTCACCTGTCTCTGGCAGCAGTCAGGAACTCTCATAAAAACACAGGCCCTGATATTTTTTTTATTATTTTTTTTTTTTCAGTTTCTCCTTATTAGACTGGACTGCATATGGGCATACTTTCTATCAAATACAGCATAGAGTTCTTTTTTCATCCGTGTTTGTTTCCAAGCAGTCATATTTATTAGAAAACATCTTGGGCTGTATTATATTCTTTTCCAACCCTGTGAGAAACAGACAGTAGTTTTTCCACAGTGAGCTTTGGTTCCTCAGTGAATCTGTCAACGTAATTGTTAATTTACAATGGTTAAATAAGGTAGAGAATGCCGCCGGGCCGTCCTCTGCTATTCATTAGCAATATCTATTTAAGAACTGAAAAGGCTGCAATGTAAGCAGCCTGACCAACTGTCAGCATATCACATAGCACAGATAAAAATTCTAAAGGATCTTCCTTTTGAATTTTTTCAGTGTAACATGACACCCCAGATGGTTCACAGATGTAACTACTGAATGTTGCATGAAGAATGATTTTTAACTTTAGACAACATAAGGAGTTTGATGCACGAGTGTCTTATTGAAGCTAAAAATGTCAAATGATCTCAAAGTACCTCAAAGAAATTTTTAGATTAGTAAAAAAGAAACTAGCACTGATTAATGCTTAGTGAATAAAATGTTGTAATGTGAAACTTAGTTGCCCTCTCAGCATGAGAGCATGAAAGGTGTCGTAGACGTATGAATGCTAAGTTTCCCAGAACAGGGTGTGACTACAGTAGAAAAGACTTTGGAAAAGAAATAGGCCATTTCAGCAAGATCAACAGTGCAGGCTCCTTCCTCAAAGTGGATCAACTTACACTGATTTAAAAAAAAAAAAAAAAAAGCTGAAAGGGGCACAGAGAAAGAAAAAGAAGCTTTTGCCTTCTCCTCCTTCATGCTCAAGGGTTTATTAATGACAACATGTTGGCAATTTTAAGTCAGGTTAAGCTCTGTCAGATGTGTTTTGACGGGAGATTTGGCTGAATTGCCTGAAAAAGTTAAGTACAAAACCGTGAGAGGCTCGTTGTTTCTTTTTTGTGAGATTAGCCACTTTCAGGTAATTTCTGCCTTGTAAAAGTGTTTATAAATCTTGGACCTTTCCACATCTTGTCCAATTGCAACAACCTTCAATCAGTTTGGTTTTTCTATATTTTTGCCTTTTCTTTCTTTCTTTTTTGGTTGCTTTCCCTACAGTACCATCATATTTCATTATGGGAGTGATGTCTTCAGGGGGTTATGCAGTGTTAGTTTTCTGCATTTAAAAGACCAAAACACGTTTATGCTCATCCAAACTGGGGACTTTCTTCCAGATCTTTACTCAATTGCTTATCTAGTAGCAACATATAACTGGACATCATATGACTTTCTTTCAACAACAGTGTTTAATGCTTTGTCTAAATGTAGGATTTTTATCTGTGAAAAGTTCTCTGTAAATAAACATTGTTGAGCTCTACTTTTTGTTAACCTGGCCATTGCCTTCCTATGCATTTCCGCTCTATTCTAATCTCCCTTTAGACTGAAATTTCCCCCATTGAACTTGATTTCTCCAGTTGAAATTGAACTGAGCCAATCGCCGAACAGAAGCAGGAGTTGTGAACGATGATGTCGATTTTCAGCGCTGTTTTGAAATTGTGGTCTGCCTATGATTGCAGCTTGGCAATGGGAACTGTGGAGAATATTTGTTTACAATACATGGAATTTCTGGGAAGCTTCATAGCATATGTGACAGCCAAACGTCACCAATTAGGAAAAATGTTAATCTTCAACAGAGTCCACGCCTCCAGGAAGAAATTGTTTCTCAATAGATGAGACTCCAGACCCTCTGTATGAAGAAAAGCATAGAACAAGGAGGCTGGAGTTTTACAGGTCAACTTTGTGTTTGTCTATCATGCAAAATTCTAATAAAATACATTGGAATTTGTAGATGATACTTGACAAAATGTAAAAAAGTTCAAGGGGCGTGAATACCATTGCAGGGTGCTATAGGACATAGGAATTTTGCTAGAAAACCTTTAGTAAAGACTACTTTTGTCATTTTCTTTGCTTTTTTTTGAAAAACAGAGATCGTGTTGCTCTTCTTTCACAGACTCTGGCATTAATAGCTATGGCAGACCCAGCGACAGACCTCGGAGCTTCACTGCTTGACATTTCATCAGCGAGCCTCGTCTGCAGTCTGTGCATGTGTTATGGAAATTGGTGCGGAGGGGAAATTGAATGAAATCGAATATCTTTTCAGACATTTGAACTTCTGAGGGATGATTTAAGCACTTGTGTTACTCTTAACTTTTTAAAGACAGAACTAATGATATGTTCTCAGTCACTTTCACAGCCACATATTACACTAATCTGCCAGTGCATTCCTGTCTTATTTTAGCTTCATATACGATATTTAGGAAAATCTGCACTTTTGATAAAAATGACCGTTTCTGACCTGGGGTCCTAAGCCTTTCCATACGGGAAGCAAGTTTGATGCATTGAACTCCACTGGCGCTTAAGTTCAAAATGTCCCTTATCTTTGTTCAATAGTTTAATAAGATTTTAATTAGGCAATTAAAAGTCTTTGGCGTAGCATATAGTCATAATTACTGCTGTATGCTTCACTCTGAGATGAATAGGCCATTAATTATTCTGAACAGGGTCTGGGGATTACACGTAAAATGGGTCAATCAAGAAGGACTTTTTTTTTTTTCAAGTAGTCATCTGATCAGAGATACAAACGTTTTCTTTTAACACTAACTAGAAGCAGAATGATGCTGCAGCAGCTGTTTTTGATATACTGTTCTCTAGATCTAAACTAATGACTCACAACTGAGACCAGATATTGAAAACAAAATGCATTGCTTGTTACAAGTCCAGTTGTTTAAAATGTTTTAATAATTGCTCTGATTAAAGCTTTAGAAAAATGCTTTTTTAATTTTATTTGTTTCCTGACAAATCTGCCTTTCTTAAATGGCATGTTTTCCTATCTTTCCCTTTTTGAAGGGTGAAATTGAGTGTCCTTCTCCTCAACGTTTCAGCAACTAAATTTAAGAATATTTTTGCAAATAAATTCACAAAAATGGAAAAGCAAAGTCTGAAAATAGTTTCTAGATGATATAATAATCACCTTGTTTCCTTGGTATTTTTCTTTCTTCTTTTAAATTTCTTTTTCCACGTATCACCATAAAACCTAATCTTTTACAGATTTGTACACAACACTGCATAAAACCCCAATAAATCCATTGAAATTTGGAATGGAGTGGTCTGAAAAGTATGTGATGTTTTTGATGTTTGCATCATTCACTACAATTGCAGATGTGTGTATGTGTATGTATAAGATTTTTATGAAGCAGCACAATGAGTAGGTTAACTCACCGTCGCCTTAGTGAAGAATTTGAGGAAGAACCACACCAAGCTCACTGCTTGAACATTACTGGAGCAACGTGGGGATACACAAAAATGTGATCATGATTTATCACAAGTATTGTGTGTCAGATCTGTGTTGTGGAAGTGTCATCAAGTGTTACTCACAAACAAATATCATTAGAACTGATTAAGTGTGTTGAAGCAATAGTTGGACAGCTGAAATTTTGCACAGTTTTATCATAATAGTGATTCCACACAGCTCACCTGATAAATCAGACTCTGTGTGGTCAGACATGCTCTTCTATTTAAATCTCTCCAGGCAGATGACACTCTCCATATCTCACATCTGCTTTATGTCACAACTGACTGTTCTTTAGTGATGCGGAGCACTTTGGGGGTTTGCAGTTTGAATCATAGGCTGAAGGTCACACGTGGAAACATGTAACCTGAAGTGATCCGTGTTCATCTGCATACAGGTGGCTTTTTGACACGCATGGCATGCCAAGGGGTCACGTTTATGATTCGGCACTATTCCAGACGATGTGTTGAGCACTGACCCATGCTGTTCTACTGAAATAGTAAATGTTAATGGTCCCACCACCTGTTTCAGCTGCACTGCTTTTTATACCATTCACACTCATACAAGTGAAGCTGTCATGGAGAAGCTTTTTCCTGTTGTGTATATATATATATATATATATATATATATATATATGAATAGATTGTAGCAAAATAAAACAAGATAGACAGTTAAGTTGGCTGTCTTAATGAGAAGCCACCATAACTCTTCAGAAATACAGCCTTTTGGCTTCGGCTTCATCTGATTTCTTCTAAAACGCCTCACTGATACTAATAATATTTAACTTTAAGTCTTCTACCACAGTAACGCCTTCTTGCAGTAGCATCTTCCACAAGGAAGAATGTTGTGGTTAGAGTGATGTGATGGCTCTTAAATGTGGTGCTTTCTCTGATAGAAAGTCAGGCAAAAACCAGTCTGATTTTACCTGCCAGCAGATTTTTCTGCACCTCTAAAAGCCACAGAAACTAAAACATGAAATATAATTTAAATGATTTCGGAAAAGGATCTAAGACATCATACTTATATGAAAACACAGAAAGTGAAAAAAACTGCATGCCAACAACAACAAAGTTAAATTGTTGTCTCGATATTCCTAATTAAAAACAATCATCCAGTTTTTGCACTGAATGAATTCATAGCAAATGTTGATGTTTCAGTGAATTTGGGCAAAAGATGGAAAACAAGATCAGCATCTGACAGCATTGTAACACCGGTACTAACAACATTCAATTAGTGACATCTTGCTCGGGTGTTGTTCTTACCAAATTTGCTGCCGTCACCTCAGCGAAAGACAGGCCTCGTGGACTGATGAGAACATGGTCCTGCTCTTTGCTGACACGCACCTGAGACACAGAGAGATTTATAAGCTCACTCCTCGGGCCAACAATAACCAGCTGCAAAGTTGCATATCAACACTTCCAACCATGTGAAAGAAAATTCACTCTGGCCAACATATAAAAGCAGATCTGCATTGATGACAGTCAAGTATAACTCTATACATAGACAGAAATGTGACTTGGCTTCTCAGAGCCATTTCTACTTCAAGATCTCAGATATCTACATTTACCATTTATGCTTTCTGAAATTAAAGAGGGATTCCCTCTACAGATCGTTAGAGGTCACAATGACAAGCTAAAGAAATGCAAAACACTGCATAAATAAGCAGCCGTCCACCGAAGCGTGACAGTGAAGTTGTGCTCACAGTGATGTAGGAGCTTGTAAAACGAGCCCAGCTGAAGAGATCAACAAGCCTGTAGAGGGTGGCCAGTTTGCAGCGGCTCTGCTTCTCTCCTTTGGCAAAGGACGGAGACTCTATGCTGTACAGGTCGTTTACTGGAGTCACCATCCCAAAGCCTGCAGCGAGACATAACAGCTTCAGTAAATTGTTCCGATTCAAGGATGCGAATCAGAGTTCACGTCTGCGTTTCCGACACAACGTCACGTGTCAAAAACCCCAAACTTCAGGGTGAAATTGTTTGCCCGTGGAACTTGTACTTCTTCATCAATATTAAGGAATTATTGACTTAAGACAAGCTTTTTTATCTTACTGAAAAGTTACTTGTTGTTACTTGCTGTAATGTTAGTTTTTAAGTCTACAACTGGAAACTAGACCAAAACTACTTGTTAGAATTTTGCAGTGAATAAACCCAATTTTTTCACATTTTCTTTGGATGGCTGGATGGATGGATGGATGGATGGATGGATGGATGGATGGCTGGATGGATGGATGGATGGCTGGATGGCTGGATGGATGGATGGATGGATGCAACAATGCAAATAAGGTCTGAAAAAACAAATTCTTCTTCATGGTCTAAATTAGTTTCTTCAGTTTAAACACTCAATTTAACAAAACAAAGCAAATCTTCATTTTCCATTCTTGTCCAGATGGCACAGAAACCATGTAACTGAGTTCCAGTTGCAGGGTTTGCTTTTATTGTATATGCAGCTTCCTACAAACAGGAAACTGGAGTCTCCATGGCTGAATGTGGTTCCAAGGCTAAAAAAGGTCTCACAATTCCCAACGTGAAACCGGAGGATATTTTTGGCCTTTACCTCCATATAAGGACATATAATGATACAGAACTCGGCCTTCTTTTACAGCCACTCTGGCTTTCTGGAAGAAAGGTTTGCATAAGCAGTTTCACAGCCACTTCCTTCATGGCATGATCCAAATGTTTATAACTTCTCCATGACCTCCTTGAAAACTCCTCTGAGGCAAACCATCACACTAACATAATTACCACTGCAAACTGCTATAATTCTTTACCAAGAGTGGTCATGAGAGACGTACACAATGAAGGACGTTGTCAACAACTTTGTGCCTCTTCTGCAGTTTCAGGGTTGTCGAGCGTCACAAGAGTCTGAGAATTTACCCTCTAACAATGAAGTTAATCAGGGTGCAGAACACGCTCGTACACATGTAGCGCGCTTAGATTCAACTGGGCCCGCAGGGAGGAGGACAGACTCTTTTGCAAACACAGCCACTCACTGATGGGTGAAGTCAAAGGGCCAGCTCCTCCCACGGTGCTGGCCATGACCAGGTCAGCAATTTGCCTGAGAGCCAGGAGACCAGAGGGGTTGTTGCCCTTCGTCAGCTGGTCCTGAATCAGGCCCTCCAGCTCATCTTTGAACACCTGTAAACAAGGCAGGAGAAGGAGGAAAAACACTGTTGTAAATCTCGCGTCACCCTGACAACTGGGACAAACACAACCTTGACCTCATTCTGGCGTCTCCGGAGGATGTGTTCTGGGGAGAGCGACTCTTCTTATTACCGCTGTACACAAATCACCAAAGGTTTATTAAAAGGCTCTTTGTGAGGCTCTGAAAAGGGGGCTTCATTAAAAGCAAAGAGGGGACGAAAGGGGGTGTACATTAAAGCTGACTATCAATTTTTGCACCAAGAACTTGCCAGTGAGTCCTGAAACAGCAATATTTTTTTTTTTTTTCTGTGGGCTACAGCTGAGCTCTGGTATTCTGCTCCATCCATCCACAGTTCCCATGGTGACGAGTTACACTTGTTGTGCCTGTTATGCAATGAAAGAGGAGTGTGGGCTCGTCTTATTTCTATCCGCTTCAATGGCAATTTGTGCATTACACCTCCTGGTGCTTTAGACGGTGCTGCTTTCAGCTGTACAGGAAAAAAGCAGTTTGGGAAGACTTTCTGAATTTCATCAAAATACAGAGAGAAATTCAAGAGAGAAAAACTGGGTCTCATCAGAATATATCACTGTGGGCATGATATTCAAGCATTGCATGCCGATTATATAATTAGCTTGCTGGTCTTGATGTCCATACATCATACAGGTAACTCTACATACTGAGAGTCACAGAGAGTGGCTAAAGCATTGTAATGACAGATTTAGGCAGACAGCAGTCAGGAAATGTGGCTTTACCACAATAACATGTTCATTGCAATATTTAACAATTCATGATGAATGAACAAACATAAGTAATGTGGATAAAGGGTAAAGATTTTTAAGATGATAACCCAATAAGTAGAAACTAAGTTGGTAAGAGGTTATGACAAGATTATAATATTGAATAAGAATGCCATAATTTTACTGTATTTATGCAAAAAGTTTAGATGCGTCTCTTTTTAATGTCTCTTCATTTCCTTTAAAGAAAAAACAGAGTATTGCTCCCAGAGGCTTATTCTGTTTTCATGCCACAATTTCATACTTTTTCTGATTTACGTTTCTAGAGTCTTCCATCTTCTTTAACCTGTTTTTAATGTTTAAATACAAACTTAACTGTGAGTTTATGGCAACTCTACAGTGATTGATTAAGGGATGCAAGGAGGGACAAAGGAATGATGGGGATATAAACATCAAATGTCACTTTTTGACATTTTTTCATAAATAGAAAAAAAAAATCTAAATCCAAATATTACAAATATTACTGCAGGCCGCTCGCCTTGTCCCTGCAGGACAAGCTGAAATTAACCAGTTAGTCAGCATATTAAATCTGGTACAATCTGCACTTGGCTGCTTAACAGGTATCCTGCTAGCTATAGTTCAAAGTGCTGCATTAAAAAGAATGATGGGTGGCACTCCTTTCGTTTCAGGCCAAGACTACTAATGATTTTAGACTACTAATGATTTCATAGACCTTAAAGGAGTCAAATTTAGCTTTCTGCTGAACAAGTGTATTAGCTTTTTTTTTTTTTTTCTTTTAAGTTAGCTGACCAGCAGATTTCAGCAACATGTGGAGGAAGGTAGGAGATGCTGCATCTTCCTTCTCTCTATAAAACTAAATTCTGGTTGTTCCAGAACTTTCTTTCATCTTTTGCAGTGTAGCTGTATCATAAGTTAAACCTTTTTGGCAGCATTTCACAGAAAAAGAACATGTAATTTACTGTATAACATTTGTAAATTCAGAAGGCTTTTTAAACATGGAAAAAGAAAGCATCTCACTGCCTCTCTGGCTCTAACACCACCGCTCATTACTCATACACAGTGAAAGCTTCTGTGTAGGAGGAAAGCAGCCTCATGCAGCTCTACTCTACATACTGGACTCTGCAGGATCTGGGTGACCCTCTTCTTCTGCTCCATCATGTTGAAGTCCTGCCTCAGATCCGGCGACAGGGTCCGGTTGCGCTGCGACTCTGGGTCGCTGTCGCCCGCGCCGTCCAAGTGGTGCTCCTTGGAGTCACTGCCGGACAGGGGCAGGGTCAGGGCCCCGGCCGCTCGCCTCACGTCAACCAGACTCATGTCTTGTCCTCCTCCTCCTCCTCGGTGACCTCCTTTTCTCTGAAAAACACGAGGATCGGCTCACCTCAACTTGAGATTCAGATTCAGGCTGTCAAGGCAACCGGTGTTATTTTAGCTGGGAAAGAAGCTGTTCTGGCTGCAGTGGTGACTCATGTAATTACAGTGATATAGACAAAATAGACCAGAACATTGTTTTGTGACTGAGGCAGATTTGTGCAAAGCTGTATTAGTCAGAGATGCTTTGAACACGATGGAAGGGAACTCTTCGGACTATAATTCCACAACAAGACCAATGATGGATGCATGTGGATCCAAGAACTCTTTCACCCCCAAATGTTAGGCTTAAAAAAACGCAACCCCCCACTCAGGGAAACTGTAAAGAAAAATGCAGGGTAAACAAAGGTAAGGGCCTGTAGTAAACGAGCTCATATTGAAAGCAGTTTGCACCTGGATGTGGGGCTACAGGGGATAAGAGACTGCATTTGCATTAGGCCTGCTTAAAAAGTTACTACAACAAAGCATACCATGCAGACAACTTTAAAGCATTTAAACCAAAAAGCAACACAGAAGATGATGCACATAAAAGTGAAACTCGAATTAAAGGAAACAAGACAAATGGTGAACTCGTTACATTAATATTTACCTCTAAAAAAGTCCTCCCAACTCCTCCCGGACGGCGTGATGTCGACTTTCTCCAACACAGACTGGGATAAAGCGGAACAGCGCGGCCGTTATGGTCGATTCGGATTCATTGTGTTGGGGTGGACGAAAGAAAGTAAGAAGCCTGCGAGGCGTAACTTGTGCCGCTGCTGCTTTACGGTATCCAGACGGAGCGGGACTGCGGTCCTCTCAGTGCTGAGCCGAGGAGTGAGGAAGAAGAGCGGCAGCATGGAGGAGGATGTGGGTGTGTTTGTGTGGGAAAAAGGAAAAGTGACCATGTGACTCCACTTATCCACCCACCAACGGGGCCCAGCTAGCGGGACAAAAGAGGCGCTTATTGTGGACGGGGATTTTACAACTGCTCGCTGAAGCTGAAGGTGTCTGAATTTTCAGCCTGATTTGATTTCGGTCGGGTTTTTGGTATTTTTGCCACATGGATCCTAAAATTCACGCAACCCCTTAAGCAGCTTGTTGCGTGATTTTCAAAAGAAAAGTTTGTTTCTTTTATGTGTCTGTGAATTATCACCTCCTTTAAGACTGTTTATGGCTCTAATGTATCAAAACAGATCATGTGTCCCTGCAAAACGTTTTCATATTGTAAGAACTTAAAACTCGAGTGTCTCCAACAAATTGTGTCTAACATAATTCTACCATTTTAATAAAAGTAACTTCACGTGTAGATTTAATCATAATAATACAGAGGTTCTACACTACTAAAGCGTTTCAGTAAGATTTGCTGCAAAAGCTTTTACATGCTTTTCTCTAAATATCTTTATGTTCCTCCACTGTGAATGCAGCTGTGCATACAGTTTGTTGCAGGAGCATCAATAACCCTTGACCTTTTTTTACGTATATTTTAGTGGGATTCAGCAAACTTTAAAAGTAAAAATATGCTTTGACTTCTATTAAACCAAATATGCCTAGCTGTTCTATGAGGCCTTCGGATGTTTGTTAGTGTTGTGAATAAAAATGGTTCTTTGTCTTTCCTCTGCCTCTTTTATCTGCTCAAGTGCTTACATAACCATAACATTTAAGACAGTCACACATAAATAAAAACTTATTAAGACAGACCAACACCCCCTTGGAGCGGGTGCAGAATGAGAAGATAAAAGCAGAACTTGAGCGACAATCTTTGCTTCACTTTGGTGTCACCCCTCAGGTGAGGTAAGTGGAGCCCAGCGCTGGACAGTGAATGTCATTTTGTATGATTTGTATGGCTTGCAACATTTGATGATTTTTGGCATTAAAGCCAGTTTTACTCTTAACCAAAACTCATTAGTTTTCAATGTAATGACACTGAAGGGTTTTGGTCGGGTACTGGAAATGGTAAAGGGACGGTGGGTGGTGTACAGAGTGAAAAATGGGTGGGAAAAAAGATGAGAGAAAATTAGTGAGGTCCAGAAAACAAAACAAAAAAAGACAGGTCAGAAATAAATGATGTAGAAGCTTCGTTTATCCCAAATTTTGACAATCTCAAACTGTGCTGTTTTAGCCATGAAAATGGGGAGAATGGCACAACAGCAAGGCGGAGCCGCCCAACTAAACTGCTAGAAGCAGAGGAGCAGGCAAAAACAACAAACAAACAAAAGAAAAACAACCCGAAAGAAATCATGGTGACTCTGGTGGAGCTGCAGAGATCCACAGCTCAGGTAAGGGAATGTGTTGATATGAGATAACTAGGTAATGTACACAACAGCAGTTATTGAAGAGTGGCAAAAAGAAAACATTTAATAAATCTTGTTCCCAGTTCACTGAGCCATGCTGTTATCTTAACTATTTGGCATAACTTCAAAATATGCTGGGTAGAAAACTAACTGTGCTGGAAAAATAGATGGAGCTACACACTTGGCAATACTATAGGAAAACCTGGAGGGTATAAATGTGCACAAACACTGTGACAAAATTCAAAATGCATTACTATCCGTCTACTTTACTATTATTTTTTTTCACACAAAAGTTCTCGCAAAATACATTGAAATATATGGTTTCAACATTATAATTATAAGAAAAAAAACATGAACATATTTGCTATATATCGCCTCTCCTTTGTTTTATGTATCTGCTGCTTTGCTCAGTTTCAGCAGTATTCTTGGGTCCCATATTAACTGAAATAAATTCTGGAATGTCTTTTTTTTTTTTTTTTTTTCTTACACTGCCCACATATCCCTTCAAAGTTATTACACCTTCAGTCAAACACAATCAGACACTCACACCTTTATCTTAACTTGTGGTGCAATACAGAGGAGGACTGGATCGCTGACTGACAGGAAAATTTCAGGAAACATAGAGGAGTCAGAGAGGCGGAGCAGATATGTGATCTAATGGTTAATGTAATGAAAAGCAGAACTTAGAACTTTCCCCCTCTGGAGCAACATGACCCTTCAACCCACCCCACTGCCCCGCCACCAAAAAAAAAAAAAGAAACAGCCCCTGAGCCTGGCAGAGTTCCCAATGAAACCACATGTAAGCTTAGACTCCTGCACACAACAGCCTCCCATCGTCCAGCCCCCACATTCCTTCGGACCACTTGAACTTTTCAGGGAAGGGAGTTTTATCTGAAAAGTACTGACCAAATGTCAGTTTGCATAAGCCGGCACTTTGTTCACACAGATGGCCATCAGGATGCCTACGACTGAAAGCTAGTATTTTTAATTTTTGATGGAGAGATTTCTGATTTATTAAAAGAGGCAGGCACATTGGAGCCACCAACAAATAACTCAGAAGGTGGGAAAAGGTCAAATTCAGGTCCTTAGGTTAAAGAGAAATTTAATGTAAAATTTGCTAAAAAAAAAAAAAAATATATATATATATATATATATATATATATATATATAAAATAAAAGTTTAAAATGTAGATTCTCACCTGACTTCAAAAGTATCCAATAACCAGCAGCTTGTTTGAATTCAAACAAGCCAAGTAAAACCACATTAAATTCAGAAAAAAGGAACTCAAGACACTGAAAATGGAAGACACAAACAAGTTTGCCATGATCGAGGGTTTATAGAAAATCTGAAAGTTGTCAGCTTGTCATGCTTGACGAGGAGCTACTGTGAAAATCCAGAGGGACCTCAGCTCACAGACCGAGAGTCAGAGTGGTGTCATGGCTGAATCTTTCAGAAGGATGTCTGTAAGAGCACAACGTACTGAAAAAGTGGGAAGCTTGAGTCCACCTTTGACCCACCCAGGAGTTTGTTTTTACATCTGCTGGTGATGGGTTTGTGGAGGCTTGTGCAGAATTTGGTTTCTTTGACTGAACACACAGAAAAGAATCGCAACAATGCCTTTTTTTTGTTTTGAAAAAAAAAAAAAAGTACAACAAAAAGGATTTGTTGTACAGCATCATGCGTCTTTTCATACCGATTTAATTGTTAGATAAATGGATATTAGTTTACAAAATTGTTACCAAAAATTCTATTTAATACACTGATTTGGAAATGAAATGAATCACTTTATGCATCAAATAATTCACACACAGATATCACTAAATATTAAAAGTATTCATTCAATTCTTTAAATGGTGTTCGTCAAAATATTTTATGAATAAGCGGCAGTCCTTTGACTGTTTCTGTAAAACTCCGGAAAGTTTTAAAGAATGATTATTTTGGCTCTTTGATCATGTTTTCTGCTATTCATCCCAGATGAGCATGTATAGTGATTGGGTAAAATTTAAAACCGAAACCTAGTCCACGTCTCCAGTTAGCAATTGTTTCTCAGTAGCTTAGGGTCCAGACCCTCTGTATGAAGTGAAATGTAGAAAGGTGCTCAATTCTGTCTTTAGTTTGTGTCTTTAGTGCTGAAAGCCAAGGGGTTCACGTGGCTAAGAGCCTTTGGATCATTGCTTCCTTGTCCTTTTCACTTGCAATTTAAGGACAATGTCATAATCAAAAATAGTCAGCATAAAAACTTTATTTTAAACTCCCGAGAAACAAATTGGTGATACAGTTTTCTCAACATTGAATAGCTTAACATAGCTTAACTAATAACATAATTTATTATCAATTGTTCAGTATTATCAATTGTTTGATAATTAATCTAGACTGGTGTAGAAATAAGTCACTTTGGCCTAAACGTTCAAGGAAACACAAGTAAGGATCTTGAAGCATAAGCATTATATCAATATCACTGCTGATGCTGCCTGATTGAACTTTTCTGCTGAAATTAGAGCCTGTGGAAAAGGGAGTGTGTATTTTCTTGATAACAAAAGACATTCTGTCTTCTTGAATGGTGAGATCACAACTGTTTCTGAATTGCAGAAAATCATTAAATATTGACCACGGTTTTCTCAAGCCTTCCCTGATATCCAGTTCTGCGAGGAACCTTTTTGTCAGTGCAATCACTCTTATCGCTGAGAGCAAGCTAAATGATACTGGCTGCTATTTGGGTTTTGACAGTACGGTGATCTGGGACTCTTCAAGTTTCGATTTCACAGCCAAGTTTTTTTGATAAAATTTTAGCCTTAAGAATTCTAAAGCTCAAAAGGAGAATGGATGGCTTTAGATTAAGTTTGACATAACTTTAAACATTTCAAGTCAGTTAATTTATTGTCATATTTTATATAGAGCAATAGCATAACTCTGTGTTATGCACAGAGTGTGCACAATATACAAGTAAAATTTACTACATGTTTAACAGTATTGAAGGTGGATATATTATAGAGCTATAAAAGCCATAAATGTAAAAATACAAAACATAAATATATCATAATCTTTGTTTTAAAAGCAGATAAATGATTTAAAACCACTTTTTGACAACAAACAAGCCTTTGCAGCCAAAAATCTCTTAAAAGCAGGAAGTGTGTGCCCTATTTAAATGACCATTTGAATCTGGAGTGTGTGACTGACTCTTGTCTTGCATATGATACTTACCATTTTCTTAATTAAGAAGGACCATTTCATGAAGTTCTTTTTTTTTTATTTCAAATGCATGCAACCATCCTTTTTCTCTACTGTTGGCAGTAGAGAAAAAGGATTTTGCAAGACACTTGGAAACAAATGTGCACTTGGAAACACGATGGGTGTTCGGTGGAAGTAAACACAGATGAAGACTTTGCTATCACTACTTTTGTCATGAGTGGACATTGTACGATGCACTGATGCTTAGTTCTTCATTCTGAATGCAACGTTATCACAGCTCAGGGAACCTTTGAGTGAGCTACAAGAAATCAGAAAATCAGAAACTGACAAAAAGGTCAAACTTTATGACATTAAGAAGGAAAAACAATGTACTGCGTGCAAATTACACCGTGACAAGTAGGATGGGCCAATGAGAGGGAAGTGTTGTGCAAGCGACTTTGTATTTCTGCAAAAAACAAACAAACAAACAAACAAAAAAAACCAGGGTCATTGTCTGGATATATTTACAGTGCAAACTCCAGGGTTAGTTGAAAATGGCTGGGCTACACCCCTCTGTGATGGTAGGGTGGAGGGAGGGGGGGTTCCACAGAGAGTCCACTTTGAACTTGAAATAATTCACATTGTTACAGTTGGAACGGTTCCCTTTGCGGCAACTGCGTCAACTTACACATGCTCGTAATTACAGTCAGACACACACACACACACACACCCTCAGATTGCAGCTGTGTGGTAAAAGGCAGACTTGTTTACAAAACTGGAGGAGCTGGCTGGAGTCCCCACTGTGGTTGTCTTTGGATGGCCTCCAGTGGTTAGTATGTGGTTCAGTTCAAATTGGGTGGAGGTGGTGTGGCTGTAACAGATCTCACACGGGCTTTTGAGGCAAAACTGATTGAAACAAGGTAGTTTTCACATTGATATGTCTTAAAAGTCTCTTTTATATTTAAACTACATGCTGACATTTAATAAAATATCTACCATTTGACCAGAGTAATGAATGAATGCAGATTTGAAAGTATTTAGCAAGCTACTAAAGTTATCTTAATCTGAACTAAAATTCAAAGCACGCAAAATATGTAAAGAGATATGAACTGTCCAAAGAATAATCGATCAGATGGGTGAAAGGGTCTGGGTCATGACCTGCCTATTTGATTTTATGGGAGCCTATAACTCACATCACCAGACGCTCATATTATGAAACCCTGTGCTCCCCCAGCTCCACATCTAAAGTCAACAAATGCTCACTCAGAGTAATGTTTCTGCTGGCCCACGTTTATTGAAACCAGCTGTTTGCAACCTCCGCAGATGGAGTTGACAGTGCAGCTGCAAACAGCCCATTTAGTGGAGTTCGGCAGCGCCAGGGTGTTATCTAAAACAGTAAAGTAAGACGAGACCAACAGGATTCCTGCACGTTTCATGTAAATTTTTTTCACTTTTCCAGACTCCATTTACATGAGCTCTCTGTCTATATTACACCAATTTAAAGTATTAATACCGTAGTTTCCTACTAACTTGCGGTTGATGTTTCTACACTGACCAGTCTGAAAAATGGAACATGTGTTGATGGATGGACAGAAAGGTAAACATACATAAATGGCTAGACAGATAAATGAATGGACAAATATGGATGAATGACAGCACATAACACTTTTTTTATGCAGTACTTTTAAATTTCAACCAGGTCCAACCAAAGTGCTGAACAATAATGATAGATGGGTGGATGGATGGATGGATGGTTGAACTGATGAAGTTTTTAAACAGTAGGAATTAATGCATATGTCCTATTTTTCCTTTCTCATCCAAACCTAGAAAATAATTATTATTTACAATGTGCTAAAAAAA
This sequence comes from Brachyrhaphis roseni, assembly GCA_903066815.1. NCBI lineage: Eukaryota > Metazoa > Chordata > Actinopteri > Cyprinodontiformes > Poeciliidae > Brachyrhaphis > Brachyrhaphis roseni. Next base: position 30,745 of record CAEFZY010041800.1, read on the forward strand.
ATATATGCTGACAGAGTGAATGTGTCTCATTTCAGTAATCAGCACTTCCTCGACCAGCAACCCTCACTTATCACTGGAGATCCTGTATGCGACGCTGTAACTTATATACTCTCTGTATATAAGAGTAACAAAAAGAGAAATGAACACACCTTACAGAGTTGGCTGTTTTCACACTTATCCTGTTGCGAAATTCCTTGGGTTTTATTTCCAAGTCCCACGGTTCCAGGCTCTGTTAGATGACTATTTACATTATCAGTATGAGAAGGGTCATCTGGTTTCCCAGAAAAAACAGGCAACTGCTGCTTTGCCTCAGATCTCCTGAACTCCCACCGTTTGTCTGTGCCTATTCTCATGGGGAGGCAGGAAGACCTGACAGAGGGGGTTTGTGGAGACCTTCAAATGAGACTGGACTGCAATGGGCAAAATGGGTGGATCAAGCGTCTGCCCCTCCTATTTGCACACTGTAACAATGAGTAATTTCCTTCAGGAGGAGATGTGCTCGACTTCATTTTCTACTGATACTAAACTTTAATATTCAGGAATAATCAAGCTTCATTTCTGCTGAAAAATAGATGGAGGGAAACTGCATCTATCTCCATCTTGGCACATTTTTTCTCTCCTGCTTGCTTTGAGTGCCTCATGTTCTAAATTTTGCTCTCTAGGATGGCATTGCACACAGCGAATGCTTGCCTGCGTTCACCTCCTCCCACATAGTCTCTTTACACTGAATGAGTAGGACGAGCAGCTCTCCCTCTCCTCTGCACCACCTGAATACAGAAGACCTTTGAAGAGATCACGCTTTTCTGGTGGGTATACGAGGTAATTACGCGCTATAGACACTGGCTTACACTGCCACAGCAAGGACACAATGATGGGAGGTGATGTGTGGGAAGCAAACCTGTGATTCGAGGGGCCTCTGTGTACCTCTCCAAGCTGACACGAATTCTGCAAGAAACACTGACACTGTGTAATGCCATGACTTCAGGCGCAGATTCCTCCCCACACTGTCAACATCATCCTGCTGCAGCAGCAGCTATGAAGCTGCATCCAAATAATTTGAGGTCTCAGTAAACTTGGGAGCAATCTGTTTGGTGAAATCTCAGATGTTCTGGAAGAGGAACCTACAGGAAACTGTCTGCTGTTGATCTTATTTGGCTTGGCCTCAGCTGATGGGGATAAATTTAGAGGTTTCTGTGTGTTCCCACCCACTACGCTGCTGTTGTTGTTGTCTTTCTGCAGGCTGATAAAACATTCATTTCCTGAGCTCTCTGCAGTCACCGCAACCACACCCACAGGATGACCCCAGTCAAACGAGGCATGAGGTCAGGAGTCACGGCACGGTGGAGGCAACTTCCCAAAATAAATACCCAGGCTCGCACAAGTATTTCTCTTTACATATTCATATCCTCTAAGAGAAAAAGAAAGGAGAAGAATCCTTTGAAAGTTTGTGTAATGATGCATTTTTGAGGGAGAGGGGTGGGGTGAAACTTGCTTAGAACTTTTCTAACACTACACTGCCATCTAGTGGCGACTTAGCGAACCATTTGAGTTTAAAAATGCAGGCTTTCCTTCAGTGTTGCATCGGCTGTCACTCTGTTTTGTGGATCCTCCTGCAGCGATGTGGGGAGAAAAAAAGAAGAAAATCAAGAAAATAGGTTTTTGGTAGCTTTGGGCTGTGAAGTTTGTATGTCAGATCCCGGTGTCAGTCAGATGCTCTCGACATCCCTCTGAGAGCAGAACTCCAACTGGGTGGTTTGAATTTTTTTAAATGTTGAATTATTAAAATGCAACATTTTTTGTGATCAGGACTTTTAAATTGATCTATTGACTTAAAAATAACTAAAACAATTCCTTGTTTTTAAAGGTTCTTGTTTTAATTTATTAAACCTGCCCTACATACTTTTCACAGACAGATTTATAAAGAAAATATAGAAAATTCAATAATTTCACAGTAATAATAACACTAATAGTAACAATAAGATTAAGCAGACAAATAACCTTCTTTTTTTGGAAAAAGTAACAATAAAATCAACTCAAAGAGCATGAGACAGACAGTCTAATCTAGTAATAGATGAAATGTGTCTTACAGAATTAGTGAATAGTGGGTTCTATGCTCTCTTCCAGCAGGGGAAGAAAAATTAACTTAAATATATATATTTTTAACAGAGGTATTTAACAAATAAACAGCTCACTAAAAATTATGAATTAAAAAACTAAGAGTAATAATAAAAGAAAAATCGGAATAAATACAAATAATAAGCCATTATCTATAACTGGTTGTTCTTACAAGGTGGTTACACCCTGAATTGGGGGGAAGACAGACGCAAACAATAAATTATGAAAACAATCAGTTGTTGGTGGTAGGGACACAGAAAACAAAGGCTATGAGAGAAAGACAAAAAGGGGAGTGGGGGGAAGAAGGGCATTTGGGGTGATTGGAGGGAGATTCTTATTCCCCAGTTCTGACAAAATATCAGATTCATAAAGATTTCAGCCCAAACAGGACTTTGGCATTTTTGAAGGATCTGGCTCGTGTCTCTGAGAAAAGCCGTGACATGATCACAAAAATTGGCTGCCGCAAACACATTACACAATGTAGCAGCGGACATGTTGACACGAGGTATAGAAGTGGGTGGCAGGAGATAAAAAAGAACAACGGGAAACACAACTTGTCTTCATTTGGCACTGGATATTATATAAACTCCACAAATAAATTTGCAAGGCTAGACTTGATTTTAATTCTGGAAGAGTACCACAGATGGTGTTTGTCTTTTTTTTAATGTGATATAATGTGCCGCTCTTAGCCGCAACAACAAAACCTAAAGATAGGATTGCAAGACCAAATATCACACAGATAAGACTGGACTGAATTGTCAGGAAAAAGAAGGGATAAAAACATGTAATCTGTCATCCACTGGTATGAAAGGTTGATGTGAGAAGCGCCAGAAAGTTGAACACTGAAAGTCCTGCACAAAAGAGCTGCATTGTGTGCATCTGTAGATGTGAATTCTGGCACTTTCTCAAGTTGCTTTCAGACTGGCAGCAACATGAACAGGCATCAACACTGTTTGGTTCTACTGCTGTTTTTTTCTTTTTTATTATTATTATTATTATTTTTTATCACAGAGCCCAACAGCTGAGTAGAAATCAAAGCTTCTCTCATGGGGCATGAATGTTTGTGTCTGCGGTCTTGGTGCATTTAAGATTCTTTGGAATGTGCTATTCTTGTTTTTAGTTGATCTCATTTGAGCACTTGCCAAGTTATTTGCTTTGGTCAGCCGACTCTTTTATATAAAACACACAGCACTGTAGCATGAAAATAAAAAGGCAGACTCCCGTCATTGATTGGCTACAGTGCTCACCACTGAGACTCTGATCTGGAAGGCAAAGTTACAACTGGGGCTCACTTAACGTTGGAAGAAGTTTGTGATGCTGTCATGAGTAGCTAACCGTACACTATAGAAAATAGCTACCTCAGGGAAATGGCAAACTGTTGTGGGGATGAACAACTTTGGTAATGCAGTAGTACCAATGTATAGGAATACAAAAATACAAAAGCTTCATCCTGTTAATGTCTGTAATTGTCCTCTTTCCTCTGCGAAGCTGCTTCTCAGATTAAATTATTTGGATCCTTTCGGAAAAATATTTTTTTTTTCCCAAAAGCACATATGTGCATACATTAGTACACAAAAAGGGCATTTTAATTTGGTATTGATGCTGCTTATTTTTTACATTAAAAATGGTCTCATGTTATAAATGTATGTTGAAATTGACACAGATTGGCACAATTGCAAAAATAGAACATAATATGCTAACTATTAATACATCTTATGAATGCTGTGTTTTACAGCTTTGTTGAAAGATTCTCATTTTAACATAATGCGGGTTGTGATAATCTTAAGTTTTTTGTTGAAAAAAAAAAGTAATGTTAAACATCTTTTACAAATTAATAAATTCGAAGTACTTTCAAAAATCTGCACTTCATGTTTATTTAAGAATATTCTTAGATTTTAAATTAATTCTGTTGTTGGATAAGAATCCGTCAAATTAAAAATAAAACAAATGAAAAGCCTCCCAAAGGTGTTGAATCAAAAGGTGGACAGCCAGAAACTGATCAGTCTTCACAACAGCATGCACAACCTATTAGCTGTGTTGCTCTGTGTATTAATATGTGTGCTGCTTTAATCTCACCCATCCTCACTATTTTTGGCAAACCACCTGAGCCTCCTGCAGTGATTGATGAACAAAACTGTGCTGGAATACTAAGAATGACTGAGGGGCACAGGAACACAATGGTGGATGATGCGGTTCTGAACTTTATGAATGATATGAAATCATCGTCTTCCAGTTGTGCCAAATATGAAATATATTCATTTCCAGTATTGCACCTGAATAAGATCAAATGGCACATATGGTGCCAAAATGCATCGAAATGCTCATTTGGTGGTTTCATCTGGACATAGCTGTGTTAAAGCATCTGTAAAACTACTCACTTAAATATAACATTTCACAATGTTACTTAGGCACTTTCTTATCTATCCTTAATTTCTTGTTATAATAAGTTCTTTAGTGTTATTTCACTTATTCAGTGCGATCCGACATACAAATGCTAGAGAGAGCCAGTCGTGTCCATGGGCACGCAGAAGAATTATAAACCTTCATGTTAGATGCTAAAGGAAGTTCAGCATGTGTGTTTTGTCTTTTCTATATGTCTTTTACTGACCTGTGTCAGGTAGCATATATATTTGCTACCTTTAAGAGTTGAAGAGGTTTAATAAACCGAGTGTCAAGTACTGAGTCACATTATTCAGTTTGTGATTAGTGTTGTGTAGAAAATGGGACATTTCTGAAAGCTAACCAGTGCTAATGCTAGAGAACGTAGTACGTGTGTGAGCTAGCTGAGGGGCAGCTGAGGGACTGTTGAGTTCACGTTGAATTTATTGTGTTTTGCACATTCTTTAGGTCTCTTTATTTAAAAATTAGCTCTTCTTTATGGGTTACTTAAAAAACCAGAGAAACAATATTGTTATGACATTCAGTGAGAAAGTAATGGCCGCCAATGTGAAGCTTAGTAAAGAGACACAGCATTAAAGAAGCATTACACTTTTTTCAGGTTTGTGCTTAAACAGTATTTTTGTGTAAGAGAAAAAATACAGTTCTGTATATACAGAGCAAATACAGTACAGTTTTTTGACAATAGTCAAAAGCTGAAATGCATAAATATTAAAGTATATCTTATTGGTGCAGAATAAAAGTTTTAAAAGCTGTTAAAGCTAATCTATATATTTTATTTTGATAGTTAAAAATACAAAAAAAGTGATAAAAAGGGACAAGGTAATGAGCAAAAGCACTAACTTAAAAAAAGTAATATGGTTTAGAGAATTAAAAGCCATCTGTGAATAGATTTTGTCATTTGATAAAATTCATGATGTTTAAAGAATTCTCATTTGGTTTATAGATATTATGATGTACTGAATCTAAGGGTCATCTATTGGAGTTACGCAATGATACCCAAAATATTTGATATGCAGCATTGCGTATGTAGTATTGTATATGGAGTATGTTGATTACACAGAAGAAGAATAAACCGTCCTGTTAGACCGGCTGTCCCCAAAACTCAACTGATGGATGGATGGATGGACGGATGGACGGACGGGCGTATGGATCCATCCATCCATGATGTTTGAGATCATCAAGCTCTGCAATAGTCAGATGAACACATCTGGCATTAGTAACCATGATGCAATTCGGGTCTCTTATATCCTCTTTCCTCCTTTTCTAATGTTCAATTTAGACATCAGCAAGTCATCCTCAACACGTCTAGATCCCTTAATACACTAAGTTGCTGTCATGAGACATTAAATTAGTTATTAAATTTTCTCTGTCAGAAAGATATTTAGCTATTACAGGAGTCTCAAGGAGAAAACGAAAAAAATGAAAGCTGAAAACCTCAAGCCAACCAAATGTTGGAGAGGTGCTTTAAGTTTCAGTTAGGTGTTACATTTTTAATAGAAGTGTTGTTAATGCCAAGGACTTCCTTTCACAGCTGGATGAGTTAGATCTTTGGATATGATTTGAGTAAATTCCTTCTGCAATAACAGAGCAAAGAGAAAAGGAGACACTTATCAAGAAAGCAGCTGTGTCTCAGGAGGCTGAGCTGACATTTGATTCCACAAAAAAAGTGAAGCATTTACAGTTTTCTTGTTAATGTAATTTTTGCTTACCTCTACACTCTTATGTATTTCTAAAAAAAAGTTTTATTGAAGCACTTCTTTAAGTTATCTTTTAAATCACACCTGCTACTGAGTGTAAAAAAGAAAGATTGAAATATGGAAAAAAATTGTTTAAGATGAAAGACTGACCAGATTCCTATATGAAATGCCAAGTTCTTAATGTATTGCTTATTGAAAGTTTTAAGTGAAAATTATGCACAATCAAAGTAACCATATGACAAGTAGTTTGAACAGTAAATTAAAATACAACCCAACAGCCACGCACAATAAATTAGCAACTATACTATTGCGTTGCCTATTTCTTTTACAAAGAGGCAAACAAATGTTCATAATCACCATGTCACTCACCTTGGACAGAGCTCTGCTCTCTGCACATCCAGTCCTGCTGCTCCTGATAAACAAACCTCTGAGTTCAGGCAAAACAACACAGCAACAACTGAAACTTCTTCGAAGAACGTTAAATGTTTATTTCTGTCCTCCCTGCTCTGTGGTGACGCTCTGCTACTCCGAACAGGATGAGTGATGGACAGATAGATAGATTTGTGGACGGACGGGTGAAAGTTGCAGTTCAGTGGGAAGAGTAAGTTGTCTGTCAACTGGCAGGTTGCAGGTTTAGTTCTCTATTCCCTGTGTCAATGTACTTTTGTGTAGGATTGCATGAGTGTGATGAGCGAGTGTGTCTTGTAGAGTAAATGTTCATGGAATGGTTGTGAAAACAGTAAAATACTGTATAATATCAGTACCTTAACCCGTATTTTAAAGGTTGTTGGATGCGACTGATTTTGTTAGAATTTCATTTAAGGGGTTTGCTTATTTCAAGACAACTTTTGCTTCTGTGATCCACATGTAAAACATATCTCCGACAAGTTGCTACTATCAAAGTGTATATATAACCATGAATTTGATTCATAATTTATTTGATCTCAAATTAAAATCTAAAAGTTATCAGTGTATTCACTGATAATGCCAAGCTACTAGATGGTACAACCAGGCCTCAACCATCTGAAACAATGCTAGAGGAATCAAGGCGATTAATTCAGAGTTGAGATATTTCTCCAGGATCATAATAAATTCCAGCTAGATTACTGTCATAAGCTCCAAAAAGTTCTCTGTTTCATCATTCTTGTCAAATCAGGATTGGCTTCAAACTAAACTCATTTAACAGGATCACGCACGCAAGCAGAGTTGCACACACTCTGTCACAGATTGCCTCAAATTTGAGGAACCACAGTATTCCCTGAGGTACTTCCAGGACCTAATAATGCCAGAAGCACAGGCACAGATATATATGAGAACAAGCTTTCAGTGAGCACTCCTCCACATCCAAATCCTTGAAAGGGAATTTCTACCGCATCTGTAAAGAATTGGTGGACCTAGAGATAAAAGAGCAAAGCATACTTCATTAAAAACATTAAAAGCTTTGGAAGTGCATTCCCACTTGCAACAATCATTTCCTCTGTCCTATTGGTGTCCAAATCTGATTAAGGCTGAGACTGCTGTGCCAAAAGCTGTCTCCAAAGAGATCCTTCCCAACACACCATGTACAGGTCAATTTGATTCCTTCGCTTTGCGAATGTACCCTCAGGATTTGGAATCAAGCTTCCATCCTCCTTAAATTTGAAGCTATGGATTAAAACCAATAACTGCCTAATGGTGGAAGTTCCAGACCTGGAACATCTCCAGATCATAATCAATTGTTCTTTGGCTTGTGGCCTACTTGTCTAATACCTTGTCAAATCTTTTGGGGCATTTTAAAAATTCCAGTTAAACATACCAATAATATTTCAAGGCAAAGATATATAAATGTTAATGCACTTTAAAAAAGCATTTAAATGTTTAAAAACTTTCAGGAAACTGTCCTTGTTTTCTAGGTCAGGAGATGGTATCAGCCACTGGGTTTTGATGCATAATAATGTCCAAGGTTATTTTTAGTGAAATAACAAGGGAAGATGCCATTAAAAGTTACTTTCACTGACTTTTAATGATGATGTGGAGTATTGCTCTTCTGAGAGCTACAATACTGGAATATGTCTAATGATTTACATATTGAGCTAAAGCAAAAACTTTCAATCTAAATAAGAAATCTAACGTTTAATGCGTTAAAGTGGCTTTAAAAAAAAAAATAAAAAAATAAGAGAGAGAAATTTAATACCCCGTAGACCTCAATTATCTACCTGTACATTTATTAAAATAATTAAGATTCAAACTATCACTCTGTGTAATCCACATAATACTCAACAACAAGTGGTTATACATATTTATTATAAGAAATAGCATCTTGTTTGCAGATCTAATTCATTTAAATTCCTACAATTTCAATAAACACATTCATTCATCTTGGATTAGATTTTGCTGCAATGACTAAAAAAAAAATGTAAATAAAATAAAATAAATAAAATTCTGAACTTTAGAGAAATTGTCTTGTAGCTATATATATATATATTTTTTTCCTCAAAAATCCTTGAGGAGGGAGCTCAGAGCTACACTCTTGCTCTGTGAGCACATTTTGAACTTGTGCCTGAACTTGTTCCCAGGGTGCCTCTTCATGTGATTGGCATAGAATATTTCAGACTCCTCAATGTAAAAGAAGGAGGAAAAAAGAATATTATAAAAGCAGCACTATTCAGCTGAGGTTTGCGTTTTTTGAGGGGGGTTAAAACCTGGCTCTAATTAAATACTGTGCTTAGTCGCCCCTTGTAAGACTGCGGGCTATCATCATTGCATCGGTTTTCATTGTTAGGTGTCAAATGGGGACACTGAGGAGATCTGATTGTGATTTATCAAAGCTAAGTGTCCACAGCTAGGGTAACAACTCTGCTGCAGTGCACCACAGAGCTGAAGTACATTTGAAATGAAGCTAGACGTTCTTCATGTAAGATATAGGTGTAGAATTATAATGTCAGCAAGATATAGCAGACAGGTACAAGAATGACATTTTGACAAATTGTTTTCATCGACTTTCCATTCCTACTTAATTTTATTCTGGGTTAAAGGTGGAAGGTTGAGGGTTGTTATTGTATATTAGCGCTGTTGAACAAGATAAGTAACCAAGCAAGGCAACAGAAACTATAACTGGGGAGTTGAAGTTTAAACAAGATTTATGTTTTTATCTACTGCGTCATTTCTGTATTTGTGTCTGTTAAAGTTAATCAAACGTATACATCTCAAGTGCTCCAAGACTCGGCTTTGGACGTTTTCCATTGACTCGACCTAAATACTCATCTCTGTTGAGACAAATAAGATTTTACTTTAAAAAGTGGCACCATTTAAAGGGAAATAAACAGTCTTATCGCCCAGAGGCATTGTTACAACAGTGAAATAATCGACCAAACACAAATCCTCACTTGTGTAAGTGTTCGTCTCTCTGTGTTCTAAGAGTCAAATCTGAGCTTGACTTTGTGTTTCCACTCGTGAAGAACCAAGACTTGCAAGCTACTCTGTCTGCTTCACTAAACCTGCTACTCTCATCTGGATCAGCAACTTGTCTCGCGGCCGTCTTGTTCTGGACAGCTACTGCCTGAAAATACTCACCATACCTTGCATCCCCATCCACCTCCAGCATCACCTCTGTCAGAATCGCAGAACCAAACACTGGTTCTCTGGATCAAAAGCCTCCTCTATGAAAGAGAAACAACTCCTGGAAAGTCAGCACCCCTCCCAGCCAACCTCTCTGACACCGCCAACAATGATTCATTCTGAAATACCAAACACTCACCTTTTGGGAACTTCTTCTACTCCTGTCCACCTCCTCCCAGAAATTGCTTGCTTTTTCTTTGGCTGTACAACATTACTATTAATCGTGACAATTACCTTTATTATAACTAAAATATTTCTTCGTGTGAGTTCAAGTCTGTGGTAACTTAACCCTTTGCTGGCATTTTGTCTCTATTCTAATGAAAAATACTGTGTGGTTTTAGATTTTTATATAGTATTTTTTTCTCACCAAAACCCTACTGAGCCAGTCCTATTTTAACTTTTTTTCTTTGTTACACTTTTATGTTATCTATCTATTTATTTATTTATCTAAATTTAACTATGTCAGAGGTTCAGAAAGGAATAGTTTTATTGAGCAGAACAACAATTTCACCACATTTGAATACAACAACACTCAACTACTAAAGGCCACAAATCTTTAAAAACAGTTTTACTATTTGCCTGAAGGAAAATGAATAACAAATAGAAGCATGTTACAGTATATTTTATTTTCAAAATGTGTAAAGATACAGTCAAAAACAAACTCAAGTTTGTTTTTGACTAAAAAAACATACAAAGCTATTATCAATTATCAACAGCTTTGTATGCTATTGATAATAGCAATACCATTGAGCAATACCATCTTCTGAAATGTAAGCAAAGGTTTGCACATAAGGGGTAATGCAAATGCACATCAAGGCCTAAAGATTTTTAGTCTTCTGCTATCTGACAAGTTATGGGAAAAGCAGAAGCCTTTCTTTTGTTGGGTGACTGTCTGCATGCGACAACAGATAGAAAGGACAGCAGCATGAAGCCAGCTGTCCTTCTCATCTGCTTTTTAATCAATAGTCCTCTATCACTTCGGAAGAGCTTTTCCGGCTTTATTTTTGAACTTTATTTATTTATTTTTTTTTTCAGTCTAACACCAAATCATTTGTAGGAGAATGTCTCTTTGTTTGCTAAGCTACTTGACTCTCATGTGTCATTGAGTCATAAAAAGCTGCTAAAGCTCAAAGGGATGAACAAGTGGTCTATTGACACAACATACTTTAATGCGCCACGTTGTTATAGCAACATGTCTCAAAGACACAGTTTGCCCCCTACTCTTCAGTTTAATTTGTAAAAAATCTAAGATGAAAGTAAAGCATATTAAATAACCACTCTACTTAATTCTTAACTTAACAGGTCCACCAGATCTTTTGCATAAATTTATTGTACTGGTGTTCCAACATACAGTTTATGCCAAGATTATCAACATATGTCACAGATTTAGATGTGACAAGTTCAGTATAAAGAATATTTTTCATTCTGCAGGGCAATAATCAGGCATACATATAATTTATTCGTCATTTAACAAGGAGAGGTAATTTCTTTTCATCCTTTGAAGCCAGGTTGGTTTGGGATACTCAATAAGGAATCAGTTTGCAAACTGATTTCTTATTCATTCAGACCGTGTCTGAGATAGCATGAGGTAACCTGTCAAACATGTCTGATGCTATTGATATAGAACATTTATGTGGAGTGAAAAAGACTAAAACAGAAAAACATCTTTCTGTGTATTTTTTTTTATCTTCACAAAAGCGCATAAGCATTGTCCCAAATGTTTAAAGAGAAACTCAAAGATCAACCGATGTAAACTCCAATATGAAGCAGATTTTCATGTGGAATCATCTTTTCAAGATTTTGTTTCGCCTGTAGGAAACCTCTGGACTAAAAAAGAGTGTATCAACATGGATTAAGATCAAGATATCTCTGCTCCACTTAAGGAAACTTAAATTTACATTAGCTGTTCTTGTTTGTCATTGTTTTAATATTTTTTCTTTTTACTTTTCTTGGATAAAAAGCCTGTGTGTTTGTGAGACAGCAAAAGCTCCAGTGTTGGAGAGAAGGTGCTGCTAGCAAGGCTCTGTCATTAACTAGAAATGCACTGATTTGTGTACTTGTTGTTGTTTATGCAACTTTAATGATAAAAGTAAATGGAGAGTCCCAAACTTTTAGGGAAGAGAATCAGACCATGAATGCAGAATGCAGCAAACCACAGTCTCCAGAGCTCAAACTTCACTTAGCTTTGGCTGGAGCTGACAGCTTAAATTCCCAGATACAATTCTCTCTCTGGCAGCACACTCGAGTGGAAATGGGGGAAAAATACGTTTAATGATTTTTCGTCTCTTAAGTTGAAAGACTAGTTAACCCAAAAGTGAAACTCTAAAGCACCAGAATGATGGAGGTTTTCATTATTCACAAAGCAGCTGCTTGCATAAAGGAATTGCTTTTTGTCCAAAGCTCATAAAAAATGGTCATGAGGTTATTTTTCCTGAAGCACAGTATTATTGTGGGATATTTTTTAGAGCATACAAAGAGTGTGTTTTAAAAAAAAAAAAAGCAAAAAAAAGCCCCACAGGGAATAGATTTGTCAGACGTATTAATGGAGGCTGTTCGGCAACATTACTTTATTGTATAAAATATCCGTTGTTTAAAGGCCTTTTAAGGAAAATACTTCAACACTAATTAGACCAATTTAAGAAGTCCAACTGAGAAAAAATCTGTAGAAACACAGTTTATTTTGTTTATTATTCACCCATTCAACAACAAGACCTAGGGCTTATTTTTTGCCCTCTACTTTTGCAAGGGAAAAAAAGTAAGAGCTAAAATACATTTATGGTCCGCTGGTGTATTTTATGTGGGTGGCTTATTGCACCGGTTTACACTGTCACTACAGAGCAGGAAGGTTTATAGTTCAAACCTTGCCTGAGGCCTTTACGTATGGCATTTGCATGTTCTCTTTTAGCCTGCGTGGGTTTCTAGAGGACTCCAAAGGCCACATAGATGCATGGTAGGTTAACTGCTTATAAACTCTTACAAGTATAAAAGCTCACCATTGCATAATGGACTGGGAACTTGTTCAAAATGTGCCTTACCTGGAATTAGAAGGAATGACCACCTGGTTTTCCCCAAATCAACCAACATCACTATAAATAAGGGATGAATGTTTTATGTTGCCATTCATAGGTTTAACTTTCCTCTGTATTTTGTCTGAATGTCAAAGTGACTTTCAAAGCCTTCACTAAATATATAACATGAGAATTAAACCTTATTTTGACTTAGTAATTGTATTTATTTCCAATATACGATCTTTGATTTAGGCAAATAAATACTTTCTGGAATCTGAAATGCTTACTTCAGATAACATCATAATTGACCTTTCACCACATTTAACTGTATCCCCAATGCCAATTAAAAATGTCCTTGCTCTGCCTTTTAGATCTATTCATAACAGCCTATTATCCTGATGGCCTCCCTGAATCTGAAAAATATAATTGTTTTCATGACCTTGAGGAGTAATGCTTTAACGTTTTGTCCGAAAGCCTGTTAATCCAGTTGGATCACTTACACTGTACTGCGCAGAAAGATACAGTACATACCCTTTTTCTTGCTCTCTGACATCAGACAAAACATTTATTTTATATTAGTTGGGATTAACAAAACAATTTCTAACTCCTAAATGCCAGAATAAAGAATTTGCTTTGTGCATCTTTAACAACTTCTTGAAAGTAGGGAACATTAGGTGGACATATAGCAACATTTCACCCCGCCCTCTGCTGGTTTGTTCCTGCACCCCAATTGTCCCGCTCCACTTGCCCTCACTGCTACTGACAGTCACAGTTCTGCTCTGTAGGAATGAAGAGGGGAAGCTTTGTTATTATCTGATGCCCAAAGTTGGAAAAAGGGAAAAGGAGAGGAAAAACATGACAGAGACAGAGGTACAGTAAAACTAATGTGATGAAATGACCTGTTACCTTAGTTACTTAGCAGACTGTAGCATTCACTTGCTAATTTGATGTAGAACGGTGCAGCTATGCTTGCTAGCCGAAAACAGAGCAAAACAATAAGCAATATTGCTAGTTCCAACATTGCTTAATTGGTTGCTCATTTCTTTGTTGTTGAAAACTGCAGTTTACCTGCTCAGTTCATGTCTGTCCTCACATTTTTATATTATTGGCCTGGTTGTTTGTTGTTACCAGGAGTGGAAAATAACTAGTTAATTTAGTCCCTTGATTAAAATAAAAGTAAAAGTTCAAGTTTTGTAAACATTTTTAAAAAGCACAACATGACTTAGAAATCCTAACCCTTCTGTGTTTTATTTATTTTTGTCACAGTTTCGCCGTTCATATTTCAGACAGATAAGCTTATAAGAAATTAACTTTCATGACTGAACAAAGTTTGGACACCATTGCAGATACCATTTCTTGTTCCTGTCATCATTAAAGAGGAGCTTTGTTGAAAAAAGACCTTGGGTCATGACTTCAGATTCTCCTCTCTGATTCATAGCGACCTGATGTCCCGGGATTTGAATTGTAGTTCTTTGAAGACCAACTTAAATCATTTAAATGAGTTCAGCATATCATCGCCAACTTGGCGTCGCTGATGTCACAGCCAGGTCCCCTCTAAATATATTCTATTGTTGTAACCATTGATCGCCTGATGCATTTATTTTTAACGAGGCAGGACCCCTCTTTGCTGCTCAGAGGCAACCGCATATGAGATCTGCTGTGACAGTCTCATAAGAAAGAGGAAAACTATTCTCCAATAAAATACTAAAAGGAGGATATTCTCTGGTATGGCCAGAGCTACATCTGAGGTTCAAGGCGACACTTATTAAATGTAGAGCGTCTAAGACAAATCCTTGACGTCTTCTCCTTCGTTAAAATATGAAGAATTAATTGTGGGTTACTAAGCAGATTTCTATCCACAGCCCACGTCTTCCGATGATGGACAGTGTTGCTTAAGGAAGTTGTACAAAGTAAAGAGCAGGTTTTCATAGCAAGACAAGAGAACAGTCAAGTAGGAGCATTTTGATTCAGCAATTGAGTTTTTGTCTTGCTTTTAGGACGTGTTCACTGAATAATTCCTGTAGCCCAAACAATTTGGTGCAAACTAGAAATGGAAATAGTTTCTAAGCAATTTCCAACGCTGGATGGAAATTCAGTGCTGGACTAATAAATGAAAGTCACTAAAAAAGTCAGATTCTGCTGTTGAACTGATGACAGCAACAATTGTCCCCTATCATTTGTCATCACTGAATGGTTTAACCACTCAGAGTACATAATTGGTAAGGATGTGGTTATTTGTAAATTTGGGATGAAAAATGATTATCCACGCCTTTATGACTTTCTTACTGCTCAAACACAACTGACTGGAAATTTAATAGGCCAATTAATGCTAAGGTAATGTCTTTCCTATTGCAACATACATAATTAGTTGCTTTAGCAAACCTAAGCACAAAATGTTCCTGTTCTGTAAAATCTTTCTTTTTTTTGCTAATCTGCTAAGAGTTTCAAGCTTAATATCAAGCAACCAATAAAGTCAGGAGTGAAATTCATGGAATAGGGTATAATAGTGAAGCCACTTTTGTGTACCTGTTCCTAGTCGGGGAAAGGTAAATATATATATATTTTTTTAATTCTGTAAAAAATGTCACTGATTAGGAGTATGGGCACTGCAGAAAAATTAGGTTTAGGAATTCAAACATTTTGCCAAATTTGATTTAAATTCCCCAAGTCTTGGCTCTGGGGACAGATTACATTTCAGTAATGAAAAGCAATCATCCTTACATCTCTGTTGCTGTTTTATTCTAGGTTTTACATCAGCTGCCCTGTGAAATTTGTAAACACTCCCACACATCATGAAATGCTGGGTTGAAACACATAAACTAGTATTGCTAACATTACTGCGGTTCAGAACTACATCATAACATAGAAAATTAAAGCAATTAAGCTGGCAGTGGCAAACTAGCAGTTCAGATATTTATTAGGATGGCAGTGAAGAAGCTACGCAGTTTATTACAAGTTAGAGCTGTTAGCCTTGAAAGCTTGTGGGGCAAAACAACACACTTTAAAATAAACTCAAAAGGAGAGGAGAACAGTTTCCTAGAGAGAGTAAAAAGACAAACAGAATAACAATGAGTGACTGAATTTTTTTCGATGCTTTGCGTCACACCACCCAAGATAGATTCATCATTGGATAAAAATGTATCTTTGCTACATACCCAACAGGATTGTGGATATCATGCTGCATAGCAAATAAGCAAACAACTGCAATGATGCTAAATACTGGACGGAGCGCATTATCTGACCACTTTAAGTCAGGAAAATGGAAAAAAGGATGATGTAGCGTTTCTAAGCATGGGCTGCTTATGATTTTCAATTGGTTTTGCACAAGGCACTTTAACAGTGGAATATCTGAAATGTCTTTCAAAGCAAAAATACGGTTCACGCTTCTGAAGACCCGTTGAGTTGTTTTGCAGAGTCTTATATGGATAAAATGTGTTTAGAAGAACTTGGAAGAAACAAAAGTTTTATCTTCCTCAGTTAGCATAAATAAATCCATCATCTTTGCTTACAAGCAGAGTCAGAAGGCCTGATTCCCTGTTTGTTTCATTTAATATTTAATTGAATGGACCAGCTGAATTGCATGAGGATGTGATGTGTTACAGGGTTGCTGATGCCACCCTTGCATAACTCTGAAGGCATTGAATTTGTATCATGTTACTCTTGTTGACAGTGTGACAGCTGTACACTTAAATCTTTATGAGCTCAATTCATGTCTTATTCATCTTTAAAGGGTTCTATTAAAGCCACCTGGAATCCGGCAAGCTAACTTTCTTATGATCTACTTAAGCTGCTGTTTTGCAAACATCTTAAAGCCTCAAACAAAAGAAATTTGGGCTAAAGACTTCGTTTTGTACATCGAAACATGACAATGACAAAGGCTTTGATCAGGAGTTGAGCAAAGTGCTGTGAAAGAGACAATTATTTTTGTTCTGTATGACTTTTTTTTTCTTTCCTCTTCAAAAAGGATCTCCATGTAGAACAACCCAGACAGCATTTCTTTTTGTTGCTTAAGCACACCCATGTGAATGTTATGTTTTATTTATGGAGTCTGAAAAGTATGCCAAGAGAAGGCTCGGCTCCCAAAGTTAGACTTCAAAATAGTGGATGGCGCTCATAAAAGTTTCAGCTCCCCTTAGAGTGGAGAGTTCAGACATGTTGTCTTTAATTATTTTATTTTGCATTGAAAATCTGAGAACATTCAGTGAATGTCTGAAAAATGGGAAAGTTACTTAATGGATGGTAGGACAACATGTAGTGGACCTTCGCAAGCTTTATTCATAGAGCTTACGGTAAGGCTCTCAGTTCTCCAGAGCCTGCCTGGCTGTCCTTAGTTGCATCCCATGCATTGTTAACTATTTCATTCTGAAACCTTCCATAGACAACTTACTAAGCAAAGAAGAAAGGTGCCACATTTCTGATGCAAAGAGCTTTTACCAACTAAATTACATTAATTAAATGAATTTAATTAATAACACACTCCCTTCACCTTACACAACTTTCTTTTTAAAATAAAGTTTTAAAGTCAACTAGTGGGTTTTATTGAGAATAAAGCAGGGTGGATAAGTATAGAGGGGGAAGACAAGCTGCAAATAGTGGTAGCCGCCGCACATAGTGCACACACTCCACCAAAAGAGTCCCCCCAAGACGCTTCTTTTTCCATAATTACTTCAAATCACTTCGCTGGTCACGTTATATGAACAGAAAATAACAAGAATACAAAGTTAATGGCAGCAACAACTCTTTTAAGGTCCCTATCTCGAAAGGAGTCACAGCTGAACACAGAAGCACCAGGCCAGTATTACTTTCTGTTGGACAGAATAACTGAAGAGATGCAGTTCATGACAGCAATAGTGCCAGTTATGAACCCCTCTAGGAACGACAAGTAGCGATACACTGAAACACAAAGGTAATGGCAGTTTTTGCTCTGTCAGTGACCCAATCCAAGACTCAGCTAAACCTAAGTATAGTTAATTGCAGCAATGATCATGCATACATAAAAAGCAGTGTGAAAAAAGTCAGAAAAAGTGGGCATTAAATTATCCAATTGATTAATGGCACAGCAGCAAACTTGTAGATATAAATAGAGATCAGATTTGATATTTATACCATGAATATTAAACAATGTTGTAATATTAGTCTAGTGAAATTCCTTATTACCAGGAACTTTCCCCCAGAATCCATAACTGAGATTCTAGCATTATTTTCAATGCTGTCACATCAGTAATGTTGTGAGCTGCTGCTGAACACCGAGTCTCCAATGTTAGATGTTTGCACCTAATTTGTGGTTTTTCTTACACACTTTTACAACAAAGACATGAAGCTGAATAATGATGATGTCATGCAGGTAAATCAAGTAACAGCGTTTCCACTCTCGCCCCAACACCAAATACAGAAACTTCCACAAATAGAAGGTTGATTATCGTCACAATGTGACGCCTCAAACACATTAATGTAGGGCCACACAGGATTTGCGACTACATTCTTTTTTGCCTTGACAACTCTTTTTTTTTTTCTCCTCACATCTCTTACAACTAAAATGAGGATGCTGCAAGTCTTTGTGTGTGCATTTCACTGAGGCAAATCTCGTGGGACAAGCAGGATGGTGTGCTGTGACAGTCGAGCCTGGGACATCGAAGTCTCACACTCCTCTTTTCTTCTTCTGTCTTTTTTCTTCTTCATCGGTTGCTGAGAATAGGATGAATCTTCCCAATTAGCAGCTTTCTGAAGAGGTGTTGTCACACTCTGCGAGTACGTTCTTACAGTTGTTCAAGCTCATCTGAAGTCACTGTGAGAATCTAACAAAGATCATAATATCCCCGATAATAATCCAGAAAAAGTTTATGAAACATTGTGATGATTGGGCAGGTTTGGGATGAAAGCTGGTCTAATCCCTGCAGTACTTCTGTCCGAGCTGCTTACACTCACCTGGGAAATTGCTGTCTGCCGCTAGATAATATGCACCAATTGCAAATTATGAGTTCCCATTGTTGTCTGGTGGGAGACCAGCACAGATTTTTCAAAAGCAGGAAGATGAAAGAATGGTTGGAAATGTGGTGACTTCATTTATTGTTATCATCTGACAGAATAGCGAACAGTGTGAATGAAAAGCAATTTTTCTTTTCACATTGCCAACAAACTTCTAAAGTCTATTCTCTAAAAATATGCTCATCATTTTGCTAACAAAACAGCAACTCTATGCACCTAGACAAAAAAACTAAATTATGGACCAGCTGTTTCTTTTAAGGGTGAACATTTGTTTGAGACAGATTTTTACAATCATGGTAATGAAGTTATCAAGGAAGAGCTTCATTTATACTCACCAAATCTCTTAGTCTGCTATTTCATAGTTTAGTTTTGTAAAGTAAGAGCTACGAGACAGTGGACAGTAAGACAAAAGATTATGTGCTCAGTTAAAAAAAAAAAGTTGTCCATCTCATGTCGAAGATGAAAATAAGACATTAGGGGAAACTAATGAAGCAGTGAAATATTGTATATTCTATGCACCTGCTGTTTGCTTGGTTTCTGCATGACACTCACAAAGTAGATTGCAATTATTGCATGCACACACGTGGCCATCAAATCTGGTCAATAGGAGAAATTTGTACTAGTCACAAATAAGAATTCATACTAGAGAAAAGATGAAACACTTATGTGATTTTATTGTGTTAATTTGGGCTGCGCATATCCCACAATCTTAAGGACTGGGTTCTTAGATACAACATAATTTTAACACAGTCTTTAAAATATACTTAAAAACAACATGTCTTTGCAAAACAGACAGGTTGAATTCTACCTACTGAGACACCTTTGACTAATTTGTGTACAATAAATGTAGAAAGTTGCTTTTTTCCCTCCTTTTTTACTTGTGCACTAACTCACTTTCTTCAGATGGTATTTTTTCTATGCAATCAGTGTTGATCAAACTCAATGTGTGTAAACTCAAGTTTAGACACATTTAGCTCTGCAAATGATTTGGCAAATTTGCCTGCATGAGTCTAATCATATTTGAGTTTGATCATCTAGATGGAAGATAACTCGATTTTGAAAATGTAGGGGTGCGGGTTTGTTATTATGTACAGTTTTACATCTATATTACATGCAAACAGGAGCAATGTTGTCACCATCAGTAAGATTTGATATTAGTATATATATACAACAGTTCTTTTTAATTCATGTAAAGTACACGCAGATATATTTATTGTCTTTGAGTTTATAAGGGTGGAAAAAATTTGTATCATCATCGATCTAGCCAAACATGATTAAGACGCTGGGGGGCATGTCTGCTGAGGCTGCTGATTAGCAGTTCTTATGTCTGCTCAAATGAGGCATGCTAAGTGGGCAAACAGAGCAAAGTATCTTGTTAACTGAACCAATCAGGTTGGTGTTAAAACACAAAAGAACTAGGATGATTCTGAGAAGGATAGAATCATCTGTGAATTTATTTAATTCACAACTAAATAAATTACTGATGCATTAATTAAACTGTGGTTTAGGCTCTGTATTGGTGTCCCCCCCCCACGCTTTAGTGAAAGTTTTTGGAGAAGACATAAACCTTTTCTCCGTCTCAGTAAATTGTTAGTAATTGCAGTCTGTATGAGTACCTGAAGACCTTATGCACTGACCAAGAACTGCTGGAGATTGGCACCAGCAACCTCTGCAACCGCGCACAGATAATCAGGTCTAAGTTACAGTCAATTAAGCAGATGTGTCATATCAATACCATAAATCTTCCTCTCATCCTTCATACGATTGTAAACACTGACATACATGTCTGCAAAAATAATTAGTCGATGTATTCATTTTGAATTGGATAATGTATGCCTGTAATGAACAATTTAATGTAAGTATTTCAAGTCTCCCTTGAAAATAAAATTACTGTTTAGCATTGTTACTTACGGCTTCACTGAACACAAAAATAAAAAATGATATATTATTAGTGGTAGATATATTAGACGTTCAACACAATAGTAAAAATTTGATTTTTACTTCGTCACCAGAAAACAGGCTCGTCTTTTAGCAACAAATTAATTGCTAAGTTGCTTTCCATTACACCTTTATTTATTCAAAGTCCCCAAACTGTCATTGCAGTTTATGTAAACACTATTATATACATCTTTGAGCCATAATCATGTTTGCATTGGACAGTGATTTACAGAGGCTCTCCCTTGTTGTCTACTGAGAATGGGACATGTAAACCATATCCAGTAGGCAGAAATCAAAACACTTTTGGCAATGTATGCAGGCAGTATTCTATTCACTGTGTTACTTTTATTTTATCTCACAGTAACTTTATCTGGAAAAGCTTTTAATGTATCCTTCTCTGTACATGTTTCACATGGAAAGATCATTAGTGGAGCAGTGCTGACAACTTCCATTTTCTGTGTGAATAATCATGGAGTTTCTCTGTAAATAACCACTCAATGTGAGCATGACAACAGCTTAGAAGTCCATTAACTTGCATTCAGAACAACCGCTTTCACATTTTTGATTGCTAGTTTAGTAAAAATGTGCTTTGATTTGAATCCCTCCCAGACTAGCTCGAGAACTTCAGCCTGTGGAGTCAGCAAATCAGGATTCAAAATTAAGATACTATTAAAACAATAATTTACTGCAGAAAGAAGTTAACTAAACCTTTTTGCAAAACCTCTTTTTAAAAGTGTCAAACTATGCTTACAGGTCCAGAAGGCAGCAAGATGATTTTATTTCAGGATTCACCTGCCACATTCATTTATTCATATTTGGCCTTTCTCTAAAAACAAGACAAAAACAAAAGAAAAAGTGTGTAGGAGTCAGTGCTATGCCACATAACTGGATGTTGCACCGATAACTGATGCAATTTTGTGTATGACAGTAGCTGGAAGAGAGTAGATAATATTGATATTTTCTCACAATACCTCTGAATAATGATGGCGATCTCATTGAGCCTGCAGGGTCTGCAGCAAGGAATCCACAATAACTTCTCACCAATGCTAAAAGACGCAAAAAAAAGACTCAAAAGTACTGATCTTTATGTTTTTATCTTAAATGACAGCTCTGCCCCTGTCATTATCTGAAAGCCATATCAATAGACTCTTCAGATTAACTTTATTTTTTGATATGGCAACTGAATGATGAGGAGATTCAAAACAATGCACAGTAAAGAAACATGCTCTGAATAGTGGCATGTCTCCTTTAAGCACAGCAGATTAATTTCATTTGATTTGTATTCACATGCTGTTTATGAGTCACCTGAAAGCTACTCCTGATTTTTCAAGGTATTTACATTTAAGGCACCGACATTTTCTGCAATCTGCAGAATGAATCAACTGTTTGTCACATTGGACGTGGGGAAATAGTGAAAGCACTCACATTTAAACAAATAGGTACATTTTGAATTCCTACAGCACCAGATTAAAACTTCTACAAGGAGAGACAGACAACTCAGTCTCCTTCTGTACTGCGGGAGTCTGTGGCCGTGCTGCAAAGAGAAGTACTGACGTCCCCAGGCTGCAGGACAGGGTCAGCGCTGGAAGTGGCCACCTGAGCAGGGTGTAAAATGCCCAGTAAATCATTGCTGGACTTGTGTGAGTCTGCGCTTGTGTGCGTGTGTGTGCAATCTTTTGCATTTCCCTGTTGTTCATCCTCAGAGCTCTGTTCGCGCAATGCATGCATGATCAGCCAGGAGATTATGTGCATTCAGGCATCATGGTACTCTGTGCTCTGGTGAATGTTTATGTTTGCTACTTTGGCCAACATTTACATGGCACACGTGTGTGTGTGTTGCTGTGGATGAGCACAGGTCACCCTGAAGCTGCCAGACCAGATGTGCAAGAGTTTGGATTCAGCGGAGTGATGAGTGGCTCCCTCGCTGACTCTGCAGACTTGGAACAATGCACACAGGTCTCTCCAGCTAATGAGCTCGCTGTATAGTGGGCGCACACACACCCCCACACACACGCACACACAGAGTGTATTCACTCTGGCCACAGTTTCAATCAGGGTCCTCCATATCTGGTGGGCAGAGGTTTTTATGCTTGTGTTGGCAGCAAACCAAGGAACTTGATACAAAATGCAAATCAGTATCAACTACCTGAGCTGGTTCCAAGTTTGTTTGTGTCACCAGGTGGAGAGTGACAAGTTCTTTAGATAAAGACGGAGTGTGTTTGGGAATGCAGAAGCAACCTGGCTATTTTTGTTTTTCTGGAGTTCTGAGCGTGCGATTCTGTGACAAAGCACTCTGTAAATCTGGGACAGCCTCCGCCAAACATATAAAATAAGCTTCAACCAAAGCATAGGTATACAGAGGAGTGAGATACAAACATCACATTCACACTTGACTGCACAAGGACTGCGATGAATGATCTGTTTTAAGTGTGCAAGTTTGAAGTTTTGCTTCCTAGTGGGTTGGCTAAAATGGACTCAGTAATATGAGTTTAAGAGGCTTTAGAGGACGATGAAGCTCCCCTATGGGACTAGAGTCCAGACTTCTTACTGTGATATAACTCTACATTATTAATTTATTCTCTAATGCCTTTGTTCCACAACAGTACTCTAAGTAAAGCAGGACCTTTCAGCTGAATAGCCACTAATAGGACTCTGCCAAATACTGAGATAATTTTTCGCATTGGTAACATTAAGTTTAAATATTTATTTTTTCAGCCAGACAAATTTAGAGGCATCTCTCCCAAAGATGTGTGAAAAGTCTTTCAAAAATAACTTTTTTATTCTTGCATTAGCCCAATTTCAAACTGAACAGTTTAAAAGCATCCGACATTTAATGAGATGCCATTTAGTCAGTCTGGAAAAATAATTCATGTTGAGAAATAGTTACTGTCGCTCTAGAATCACTGAGTACCCATGACAAACTTTTGTAATTCAACATAGCTTCAAATTTATACTTTACATTTTTGATGAGTTAAGGAAAGAGCTCTACATTCAAAAAAATCGTTTTCTAGAGTCACAGAGTTAGGGACCTTTAAGTTTTAGGACTTTCTATTTCTTTATGTGGTATAAATATGTGAAACTGAGGTTCACTTGTCTGCATGAGCAAGCTTATTTATCTTGTCACCACACAGCGAATAGAAAGGTAAAGCAGGTAAAAAGAAAGATAAAAACCCCAGAACTGCAGCAAACTGTGGCATGTTGGAGTCACCAAGACTCCATAACATCTGTTGGATATTGTCTAGATACCAACCAGTTGTTTTAGATACAGGATGGGAGAAACCTCTTCTGTCCCACCATAGAAGAGAGAGACATGGAGTTTGCTATACTCAGCTAGGACTTAATCTGGAACTGTGTGTGTTAGCTCAAAAAGCTGTTTATGTTCACATAGCAGGTCCAAAAGCTCAGTTTCAGTTTTTGCTGAGATTTGATATTATTTTGTGCTGTTGTTCACATCATGATTTTATTGTGATTCCCGTCTTAAGAGTCTACAGCCCCTAAGTGACCCACATGTTCTTAAGAAGACTTGACATCTCAGTCAGCATGCTGTGTTTATTAGAGTACATAATGATGCTACACATGTCAGCATGTCGGTATCAATTCTAATGTTGCCGCTGACAAAATTAAGTAATGTCAAGCTCAACAACAGCAACGCATTTCAAAATGCCATACATGATAAAAATGTGATACAATAAACAAAGAAAAAAAAAACACATTACATTGCAGTGGCAAAACAAAGAGAAGTAATGAAAAGTTTAAATGTTAGTGTAGCATAAAACTGTATGTTACTTCTTCATGTTTGATTCTAATACCGAGGATGATTGAACCAGAATACCTTATGGGTTTGGAAGAATGATGCAATGACAAAAGAGCTTTCATGTGTTTTGGTGATTAGCAAATCAGTGATTCATAAACTCAAAAATATTTTAAAATCTATTCTCTGAGCCACACAGACTGGTGTAAGGACTTTAGAACTGGGTTGATTTGCTTTAGCAAGAGCCCATGTGGTAATATCTGTTGCAGACTCTTCAAATCTTTTAATGATATTATGCACTGTAACTGATGAAATCCCTAAATTCCTTGCAATTGTACATAGGGTAAGATTATTCCTAAACTGTTGAACTGTTTGCCCACGCAGTTGTTCACAAAGTGGTAAACCATGGCCCATCTATGCTTGTGAACAACAGGTTTTTGGTGAATGCTACTATTATATCCAACCGTGACACTCACTTGTTTCCAATGAACTTGTTTCAAATATTCAAAACATTTTTTTTTTTGAGAATCCCTTAAAATTCTCAGTCTTTTGGTATCAAATTCCAAATGAGTGAATATTTACAAAACCGCAAAAAAGCATTTAGTTTCAACATTGAACATTGTAGTGTATTCATTTGAATATATGTTGAAGAGGATTTGCAAATAATCACATTCTGTTTATTTATGTTTTACACAAAATCCCACCTTCCTTGGAATTGGGGTTGTATTTGTTATTAAGTTCCTGTTACCTATTTGCACTAGCATCTTACAATATTTTCCTGTAGGGAACAAAAGGAGTTCATGTAGTTTGTGGTAAAACTAAGGTCTGTTCCTTCTCTCTATCACAAAGTCAGGACAAAGATTTGGAGATGGAGGCACGCTGACTCTAGATTTTAATGTTTTAATAATGGAAGCTCTGTGATGAAATGAAGGTTCGTCGAGTGCTGTCATTAGGATTCGGATTTTGACAAGGTTGTTCAAATCATGAGGTGCGTGAGATGTGAGGGGGACAAGAAGGAACTTCTTGTGCTATGGATGTCTTCAAAGTCCAGTCTGGCATGCTTGCTTTGTTAACATTTGTGATGTAGAGATTGTTATATAAAAATGAGATGTAGTAGGTAACGTGTGAGTTTAAAAGTTGGATTAGTCCCTCTTCTATGATATTGTGAACACAGACTTCATTTTTTTGGTAACCAACACTGAAATGGGTTTGTAGTGAAACGATTTGTAAATCACCTCAAGCCAAAAGTCAAATATGTGGATCTGTGGGCCATAAAACACCATCACGATCTGGTGGCCTCTGCCTTTAGAAAGTGAAAATGGGTTATCAGTGGGTCTTTCAACAGATTATTGATCCAAAACATGTCCGCAAATCAACACAAAAATCTTTTTTTTTTTTGAGGTCATAGTGTCTAAATCCTACACAAAGTAGAACATGAAAGAGAAGCCAGGACGATTTTGAGAGTTTTCAAAGACATATCACAAGGTTGTGCTTCGGCCCTTGTGAAATATTACTTGCCAGTACCAAATGTTGTTGTAGAAAGTCTTGCTGGACAACATTGCAAAACTTCCCTGCAGAAAATATAAGTAGAAAGAGCAACGGAGTTGTGGTTCACACTGTGGGTAAATATTTCTGCTGTGTGGCTTTAAACTAAAAAAAGACCATTAAAAAAACAGTTGCATACATTTTTGGGGGTCTTGGCATATTAGGACATGTCTTAAGTTGGATATAATGACTTCTTTTTTTTTGCACAACAGGCAGTTTAGAATGCAAATCTACTCATAAGCTACAAATCATAGCCTGGTAGCAATGTCATAAAATATTCATTTCCACAGGAACCCTATTCAGTGGTGGTGCAAAATTCTCTCCCTCTGATAGAGGAGTACAAAGATAGGCTCACATACCCTACAGTGTTCCTCTGCCATATCGCGTACCTGTCAGGGAAATTACAAAGGCCGTGGAGCTCTCGTCAGAATTCTGGCACGTAACCTTTCTGTTTTAGCTTTTTTTTTGTGTTTTGTTTTGTTTTGTTTCTTTGACAGCACTAAATACATCAGATACCCTGTGGTATCTCATGAGCATGTTGTTTTGAAATAGGGGGTTAAGATATAAGCTGCAGTTAATAATTGATGTCTGCAAAGATGTCTCCTTTCATTCTTCATATGACTCAAAAATGACATTCCTGAAAATAAGAGGGGTCTCCTGCAGGATGAAATCTTTCACTTTGTGAATTACTGATGCGCTGTGTGGGAGGTTTCTACCCTCCTGGCTGCCTTATTATTGTGAAAAGTTCAGGGTTTTTAAGTTTGCCATGGCCTTTACACCAGCATGAAAAGGCTAACATGCCCTCATTAGTGGTTAGTACTGATGGGTATCCTTTAGTTTCTATCTGTATATTAAACAACAAAAATGACCTTCTCTTCTTCTCATATGTGTCGCCCCTTGACTAATTAAATAAGGAAATGTGCACTGGACGACACCTGCTTTGCTGCTTTGAAGGGGGGGGAAACATGAGAACACCACGTTCCTTCCAAGGCTAAGCCACAAAAAGCAGTATGTCAGCCCAATTTAGAAGAACACTTCAGTCTTTTTGAGAAATGGGAGTATCGAGAACTAAATGTTACAATAAACAGTTAGGTGCCAAAGTTGGGCTGGTCGGTTAAACATGATGGTGCAGCCAAAACTGTACACAATTATAATCACTCAGACACCAGGGACGAAAGTCGTCAAGGGCACAGGAGGATCTCAGGAAAAATGGCGTTAAAAAGATATAGCAAGGAATAAAACTGTGCCTAACTTTGTGGAAACCTTTTACATATGTGTCTTGGGGACCACAAGGGGGCATTTTTGGAAAAACTGACTGTGATTAGTGTCGGGATGACATCTCAATGTCAGTGTGGCAGCTGCCAATCAAATAGACAGATCTTTACTGCTGAGTGAAACAGTGGAAGTTTGAACCCTGGCTGAAGCGAATTTTTAAAACTTGAATTTCTATTTAGCAAACTTGATGAAAAAAAAAAAAGGTTTCAGTGGTAGCAAAGCCAGCAAGAAAAACATTAAATAAAACTGCAGTGAAAGGTTGCTAGTTTGATTCCTTTTAGGAGGGGAAGAGGGGGTGAAGAATTAAAATGCTTTTCATTGTTGTCCAGCTTAATTTAAAAATCTAAATAGGCTTATACACTGCGTCATAGAAACCAGGTATGTCCATGTACTGTATAAAACAGAAAGATGTTTTTTTCCTCGTTATTTTACATTAATTCAGACTAAACTATAAGGTCTTAGGTCAGTTTAGCTGACCAAAATAAATATGATACAGCACAGTGTTTTTTACTAGAATCAGTGTTTCACTGTGAATTTATGTGACTTGCATTCAGTGAAAGTAATATTTGCGCAGGTGTAATGAGGCAATCGTCAAAAGAGAAAAAGAAACCCTAAAATTGTTGATTCCGGCGCTCGTGGCACTATTAGCACTACCTACGCTACAGTTAACCACCCGTCCTAGCATCTTAGCATTAAAGACTAAATGCAGAGCTGAATAACAGGCTAAGATCTTTTTTTTTTTTTGCCATTTAGGTCTCTAAGAACATAGAAAAAAAAAACCCTTTTATTTACAGGCCAAAAACATGGCTGTTTTGTGAGTAAAATCCCTCCGAATTATGATTGTTAGTTTAGAAAAATCATAAAGCAGTCACATTCACAAAATAATTCATAAAAGACAGAGGAGCAAATACTGGCAGCAAGAAAGTGCAGAGATTTGAGATCAACAAACCTACAATAATTTTTTTTTTTTTTAAGTAGTCCAAGAACTACACTATAATCCAAATTGGAAGACGGAAGAGTAAGACAAAGACTACTGAACGTACACAAGAACAGAAGAAAGCAAAAATAGTTAGGAAGGCATTATAAATTATCTGGTGGTGAATTGAGAGAAGCAATGAATCTTAATAACAGGCACCATAGGTGAAGAGATAAAACAAAGCAAAAAAAAAAGTAATACTACATGAAATACAAAAGTCCAAATTTATAGAAAGAATGAAGAGATGAGTGTCACCAATGTGTAAAGAGATAACATAAATCAAAGTGTCAACTCTGAAGTATTGCTGTGCTGATGAAGATTCACTCTTGGAATGCTAAATGTTTGGTGTGGCACCATGCAAGGTAGTTTGACACACTTTCTAGTTAATTTAGCCTAGAAGTGCCACTTTTGGATACTCATAAGCTGTACAGAGGCCATTAAACGTCAATCTCTAGAACAGTAAATTTGACACAAAACAACAACAACAACAACAAGGACATGGTGATCCTAAATATGATACAAAAATTAAATACCTCAACATATCACAATAGAACACTCAATTTTACACCCTTCATCCCAATAAACCCAAACTGTGCTTAACAGGAGTGCAAGAAAAGTGGCTTTTTCATAAATGGGAATTACTATTGCATGAAATATGCTCTTGATTCTTCATGTTTAGATCTACATTATATGTTTTTTTAGAAACTCCCATTTACTTGGCAAGAGTAGAAACTGTTAGACTATTGTTAAGAAAAAGAGTATTTAAATAAGTTAACTTTTAGAAAAAGTCAGGCTCTCTCTCCTTCCTAAATCCGGGTCCTCTCGGAGAACGACGTGCTGGTCACATAAGTACGACAATGCGTGATGACGTCACAGAAATTACTCAGTTTAATAAAAGAAGAAAACAGCATGTGAATTAACAACAAAACTGCAGAAGAACAGAGACATACAT
>CAEFZY010041806.1:0-11364 GCA_903066815.1 Brachyrhaphis roseni
TACATCAGGAAGTGCTGTGTAAGACAGTGTTAAAAATTAACCATGTTGTTGATGCTGTAACTAAAACAGTTAACTTTATCAGAGCGAGAGCGTTAAATCATAGACAATTTGTTGCACTTTTGGAGGAAAATGAGAGTGAACATGGTGACATAAGCTACCACAGCAGTGTCAGGTGGCTCAGCCTGGGAAAAGTACTGAAAGGTGTTTGGACCTGAGAGACCAGATTCAGGATTTCTGTGGGAAGAAAGGACATGACATCCCAGAACTTTCAGATGAAGACTGGGTGGCAGACCTCAGATTCACTGTGGATATGACTCATGAACCAACTGAATGTCAAACTGCAGTGCAAGGGCCTTTTTGAGATGTACAGTGCAGTGACGGCTTTCATGAGAAAGTTGCAGCTTCTCTCAAGCCAAGTGAAGGACAACATTCTGACCCACCTGCCAACACTAAAGGAAGCCACAAGATCAGCCGATCACCTCCACAAGTACTCAAGCAAGTTAGAAGCACTGCATGGAGAGTTTTCAAGGCGATTTCAAGATTTCAAAACTATTGAGAGTGAAATGCACATGGTTTCTTCTCCCTTCAACTGCAGTGTGGACGATGCACCAAGCTATGTTCAGATGGAGCTCATTGACCTGCAGTCTGACCTACTTCTGGCAGAGCACTGCAGGTCAGTCTCACTGCTGGACTTTTACTCCTCCCTGAAAGAGGATAACTTTCCACTCCTGAGGAGGCATACTCAGAGGATTCTGGTCCTCTTTGGATCCACCTATGTATGTGAACAGACATTTTCAGCACCTCTCAGCTGTCCTTCACATAGCCACCTCAGACATTCAGCCAGATTTCAATGCCCTTGTTCAAGCCCAGAACAGACTGGATTATTCGCAATGAAGAGGTAAAATGAGGTGGAAAACATAAGTTATTGTTTGTTGTATTGCAGTATTTCTATAAACTTCTTGTTTGTCCTTGTTTGTTAAAGTGTGAACAAGTTAAAAATAAATTGCAGTGATTCAGTGATTGTTTTTGTTTTCTTATTTCAATTTCACATAGCCTAATATAAATATTCAAGGATTAAGAGTTTAAATAAAACCATCAAAAG
Organism: Brachyrhaphis roseni; assembly: GCA_903066815.1. Classification (NCBI taxonomy): domain Eukaryota; kingdom Metazoa; phylum Chordata; class Actinopteri; order Cyprinodontiformes; family Poeciliidae; genus Brachyrhaphis; species Brachyrhaphis roseni. The sequence goes on from CAEFZY010041806.1 coordinate 1,103, forward strand.
CAACCTGCTTTTGTATAAAGTGAAGTTAGGTTAAATGAAATTATTGTTATTTATCTTACGGAATATCAAAAATAATATTGAGCAAAATTTAATTGAAATATTGTTGATGTGGCCCTCCAGCAGTGCCTCAGGTTGCTCATGCGGCCCCTGGTAAAAATTAATTGCCCACCCCTGATCTAGTGTGTGAAGCTCAGGGAGAGCAGTGAGGAATGCAGGTAGATGAACAGGATGATGGAAAGACCAGTGTAGAGTTGGTGGAGGGAGTTGTAGTGGAGAAAGAGAAAGGAGCGGCAGATGATGAGAGGGAGTGGGAAGCTTCTGCCCCAATAAAAAGAAGGAGCAAAAGAAAGAACGTGGTGGCTGCTGTACAAGCTAGCAAACAGGCATGCAAAATAACTGCAGACAAAAAGGACGTGTCAGATAGCAGTGACGCTGAGAGCTGGTTTTCAGACACCAGCGATGTATCGGTTACTCAGTCAAGTACCAAAGAACCAAGGTACCCTGTTGAGCCTTTTCGCATTTTTTTACGCCAAACGAAAGGCTTGAAAGGTGTTAAACTTGAGAGTTATTTTCCAAATCTGAGAATGTTTTATTTTTCTGCCCGATATCACATAAAGAACAGAGAATTGTCTGGTTTTGCAGACACAGAAGTGTTTAGACTGAAAAAAATAATGTCCAACGTCAGAAAGCAATTCTGAGCATTATGATGTATGACAAGATTTTATTTTTTCTTTAGTTTGTTGTTGTGTGTTTTCTTTTAACCTCCTACCCAGTATGGATTCTTTTAAGATGGCATCTTTAAATCTTAATGGGGTGAGGGAGGCTGGAAAACGTGCACTAATTTATCAAATGTTGAACCAGAAAAAGATCGATGTCATTTACGATGTCAAACACAAATCACTATGTGTTTGATGAACACATAGTGATCATCGAACTGCAACAGACTGGGATAGAGAGTGGAGGAGGGAGGTGATTTTGAGCCACGGCACCTCGAAGAGTGCGGGAGTAGGTTTCATTTTCTCCAAAGCTTTCACTCCGAACTCTATAGACAGACGTCCTCTTTTTCCCAGACATGTCCTACTTTTCAGACCTAAAAAAATGTCCGGGGGGAATTTAAAAATCGTCCGGGATTTTGGTCAACTGCCTCCAAACACATTACATAGCTTACAGTGCATTGTGATTACATTGCCCAAATCCCAAATCTGGTCACCCTACCGAACATGTCGTTCAGGGGAGGTGTCTTTTAGTCAGAGCCCAGTTTGATCATTTTAGCCTGGTTTTTATTAATATTTATGCTCCCATCACCAATACAGAGAAAAGGTGTTTTTTTTTAGAAAATTGGGGAAAGGTTGGGCGATTGTGGGTCAGATGATTAGGATTTTATAGGTGGGGATTTTAATTGCACTGAAAATGACGTTTTAGATCGAAATCATACAGAGCCGCATCCAGCGGCCCAACATGCTTTGCGGCAGCTGGTCTCATCTCACGGCCTGGTGGATGTATGGAGGAGGATGCACACAGGCTCCAGGCAGTACACATGGTCCCACATTAAAGATAACCGTATCGCTTTAGCTAGACTTGATCGTATTTATTGTTTTAAACATCATTTTAATGTGTTTAGAACATGTCAGATTGTGCCGGTGGCTTTCACGGATCATTCGTTGCTTCTAGGTACTGTGTTCATTAGAAATATCTTGCCTAGAAGCACGTACTGGCATTTTAATTCGGTTTCACGTCATTTTTGGATTGGTTTTAGACAGACAAAATCTGATTTTACCTGTCTCAGACAGTGGTGGGATTACGGGAAGGTCCAAATTAAACTGCTGAGTCAACAACACACTGTTAATGACACTCGTGACATCACTGGATCTATTACAGATCTAGAGATGAATATTGTGGACTTAGAACGCCTTAGTGGCTCTTAAATCTAAAAGACTGGTCTTAACCAACCTGTTGGAGAACAAAGTCCAAGGCGCATTGGTCAGATCCCGGGTGCAGAACATCGCAGAGATGGATGCTCCCTCCAGCTTTTTCTTCGGCTTGGAGAGGAAACAAGGGCAGAGAAAGCAGATACATTCGTTGATGTCGGATACGGGGCAGCAATTGAGTGAGCCGGGGCAGATCAGGAGGAGGGCGATGGAGTTCTACAGTTCCCTATGTCGTAGTGATTACGAGGAAGACGAGGAACTGTACGAGGAGTTTTGTAGTAAACTGCCTCAGGTCTCTGAGGAGATTAACGCCGACCTGGAGCGCCCTCTGGGGCTCCAGGAGCTTCACGCCGCCCTACTTAGCATGCAGGGTCAGAGATCCCCGGGTGTTGACGGGCTCACTGTAGAGTTCTACAGGACCTACTGGGATCTACTGGCCCAGGACTTTGTCGAAGTGTACACCGAAAGTCTGCAAACCGGCTCACTCCCCCTGTCTTGCCGCAGGGCGGTGATTACCCTGCTGCCCAAGAAGGGCAACTTGCAGGAAATAAAGAACTGGCGCCCCGTGTCCCTCCTCTGTACCGATTATAAAATCCTCTCCAAGGCCCTGGCCACCAGGTTAGGGAAGGCTATGGAGCAGGTCATCCACTGGGATCAGACTTATTCCGTCCCCAACAGGTCCATGGTAGATAATATCTACCTAATTCGGGATGTTTTGGAGGTCTCTGGTTCATTGGGTTTACAGACTGGCTTGATTTAATTGGATCAAGAAAAGGCGTTTCACCGCGTTGAGCATGACTTCCTCTGGAAAACCATGAGGAGGTTTGGGTTCAGCGAGGGTCTGATCGCCATGATCCAGGTGCTGTACAGTGGCATTGAAAGTGTGTTGAAGATCAACGGTAGCCTGTGTGCTCCTTTTAGGGTGCGTAGAGGCGTCTGACAGGGCTGCGCTCTCTCAGGGATGCTCTACGCGCTCTCCCTGGAACCCCTCTCCGGAAAATACGCTCGGTTGTTCATGGTTTGGTTTTACCTGGTTTTACAAAAAATATGGTTTTGCTGACGATGTTGTTGTTTTTATTAGAGACCAACAGGATGTCAGTGTTTTAACCAAGATTACGGATCAGTTCTCTGTTTTGTCTGCTGCGAGGGTGAACTGGGGCAAGAGCGAAGCCCTGGCTATCGGCGAGTGGTCCACGGGGCTCCCAGTTCTCCCTCAAGGTCTGATATGGAAAAGAGATGGTTTTAAGTACCTTGGTGTATTTTTAGGCAGTAAAGATATTGTAAACAAAAACTGGGAAAACACTGAACAAAAAATACAAAACAAACTGTCAAAGTGGAAGTGGTTGCACTCTCAGATGTCCTATCGGGGCAGAGTGCTTGTGTTGAATAATCTCGTCACTTCCCAGCTGTGGCATAAACTGGTGGTGTTAGACCCACCATCCGGCCTATTTGTGAAGGTCCAGGCGGAGGTGGTTAAGTTCTTCTGGAACGGTCTACACTGGGTGCCGCAGTCTGTTTTGTTTTTACCGAGAGAAGAGGGGGGTCAGGGCCTTGTCCACCTGGCCAGTAGAACAGCGACATTTCATTTGCAGTTTGTACAAAAGTATTTGACAGGATTTCCTGTGTGGAGAAATGTGGCCAGTTGCATTCTTAGACATATGAACTTTCTTGGGCTGGATGCTGCTTTGTTTTTTTACCTATTTTAGCCTTTTAAAGTTAAAAGGGCTGCCCCAGTTTTATCAGAGTGTTTTTAAATCGTGTGCCTTCTTTAACTTACACAGATCAAGCACAAATAATTCACTGTATTGGCTTTTAGAGGAGCCGTTAGTGTGTGGTGCACGGCTGGACGTCGCAGACAGCACCGTGCCAGGTGTCGCTGAAATGCTGTCCAGGGCCGGGGCAGTGACCCTGCGGCGACTGATACAGGTGGCTGGACCGGACTTTGAAAACGTCCAGGAGGTCGCTTCGACGCTGGGGGTCCGGTCTGCCAGATTTACGCAACGTTTTCTGGAAAGAGTGAGAGAGCACCTGACGGCTGAGGAGAGACGGCTCCTGCAACAGCACGTCGCAGAGGAGTGTCACCCGGACCCGTCTGACTCTTTTCCGGATGTGCTTTTAGATCCGGATTTTGAGGAGGACGGCGGCCCCCTACTTCGGGACTCGGGGGCAAAACTGGATCTGTGCAAGACAGACTCGAAAGTACTGTACAGATGTTACACCAAGATCCTGAACAAAAGGACTCTGTACAGAAGGCCCGTTAGTGTGTGGGCCGACAGACTCGGAGGATCTCGGCCACAATGGAGGACTTTGTACAAGCCTCCAATACGGAAAAGGACTGGCGATCTGCAGTGGAAGATACTGCACGGTGCCATTGCCACGACTTCGTTCTTGCCGATCATCAGTCCTGGCGTGGTGAATGAGTGTCCTTTCTGCAGGTTATCTGAGAGTGTTTTTCACGTTTTTATAGATTGTGCACGACTACCTGTGTTTTTCACTGTGTTGTCGACCTTTTTTAGTTTTTTTAGTGTAGTTTTCACCAGTTCTGTTTTTATTAATGGTGTTCCTCACAGTAAAGCCACGAGTTTTAAGTCACGGATTTTAAATTATTTATTATCCGAAGCCAAGATGGCTATTTATTTAACTCGACGTGATAAGATGCAGGCTGGACCTCATTTGAGTGTTATCGATGTGTGGAAGATCAACGTGAAAGCCAGATTAAGACTGGAGTTTTGCTTTTACAGAGCCACCGGGAACCTCAAAGAGTTTGTGGACTTGTGGGGGTTTGAAAACAGACTGTGCTCCATTTCAGAACGGAACAAATTAGAATATAACAAATTATTATTATAAATGTCAGTTATTGTGCTGATTGTTTGATTTGAATTTATTGTTTAATAAATGTATTGTTAAAAATCAAAACAAATCTTCTTTTTTTATCCTCTATGGTGCTGAGCTGTCAGGGTTTCTTGGGGGCCAGAGTACAACCTAAGAAACTTCAGAAAAAAGTTAAGTAATGCAGCTGGTTGAACCATGGAGGCCAGAGGAAGGGCCATTGAGAACCCACAAGAGCCCTATCAGGGGGCTCAGGAGCACCAGGAGGCGACCTGGAGAAGGCTCCTGTGTGGGACGTTTCTTCCAGAAATGGGCCCAGTATTGCTCAGCTTAGTTTCTAAAGGAAGGGGATCATCACTCATCTCAGTAAATGGCTACCGGTTGGAGTAAGGCGACTTCAAATTCTGGACGTTAGATCCTAAGACGTTAGGAGGATGTAACAGAGTTTGTCCATCATTTTGTTTGACACATATAACATACGTTATATTCAAGCAAATAATTTTTAATGGCTGGTTATAGTTAACTTATAGACAAAATCTATACAAGTTTCTCATAAGAGAAGCTTATTATGCTAACTTTGCTACTCAAAGTGATAACTGTCCTCATGTGATACTGGTCAAATTCTCTCATTTTATGTCCTTTTAAAGAAACTGGAAAATCATTTGCATTTTATAAGATGAATTTGGTCTCTTGTAAAGTAATTGGGACTGTCTTGTCATGCAAGTTCTCTGTCTGATGCAGCTTTGCTGTCAATCGTACACAATTCCACACAAAGTGAATGAATCAAACTCATTGAACATTTAAAGTACTTTATTGATTTTATACAATATAAAAGAAGGTAGAATTCAGAGGTTACACTCATGACAAATTATTAGCAGTAATAATTTATTACTGCTAATAATAAATTAGCAGTAATAACATTACTGAATACATTTCACTCAAGACTGTTTAAAATAAACCTTACATTTGTATGAAATCTGTCATGGCTGCCAGTGAACGGATTAGAAGAAGATCTCATTTCCATTAAAGCAAGATTTGTCTTTCTGTCGAAGAGCAGCAAGAAGATCTGGGCCTATTTTGAATGTCTCTTTTGCATAATAATGTCCAGATGCATATATGTCCTCAATGTGTCTGTTGTTCTTGTTGTATCTTACCAGAACTCTGTCCTTGTTACTGTTAGGATCTCTGGGGTTGTAGTCCTTCCTCACGTTGTAAGGCAAGTCCTTAGCATGAGGAGAGTTGAGGTTCCCGATGGTATAATATCCATACTGCTTTGTGTCATGAATTACTGGTAGCAGAGGATGTGTCCCACGATTCTTAAACTCATGAAATCCAAATTCTCTTTCAATGGGATTACACAAAGCCCTCATGTTGTTGTCCAGGCAGTTCCTGACATACCACACCAGAAGCCTGAGACCGTGGTGGGGTGGGGGTTGACCAAAACCACTGTCCTGCAGCTCTTGCTCTGAATTCAGAGTTTTCAGAGTTGATGCAAGAGCCAGGGACAACAGGAGTGTGTAAAAAAACAAGGGACAACTCTCTTTGCCTTGTGCCATCTGAAAAGAGAACCAGAGATAATATTGTGATACAAACAAATACAGATACGTTTTTTAAAACTGTATCTGTATATATGGGCCATATCTGCCCAATATACAGTATGTTCCACAACCACTCACCTCTCATCAGAAGACCAAAAATGTCAAAATGGATTCACAATGTGACAGCAGAGGAGTCTTCTTGTTCTTCGTTTTACTTCTCTCTGGCTAAGTGTTTTAAGAGCAGTGAGCCAGCTGTCCTGACAAGGAAAATTAGCTTTTTGACTTCCTCTTTGTTATATAAAAGAAAGCAATTTGGTGGCTGCAGAGCTGTTGTGGTAAAGTTTCATTTGCATTTCGACAAGCTTCAGTAGATTCACTGCAGGTGCCCATCGCTATAGATACACTCACCGGCCACTTTATCAGGTACGCCTTACTAGGACTGGGTTGGACCCCCTTTTGTCTTCAGAACTGAATTAATCCTTTGTGGCATAGATTCAACAAGATACTGGAAAGATTCCTCGGAGAGTCAGGTTCATATTAACATGATAGCATCACACAGTTTCTGCAGATTTGTCAGCTACACATCCATGATGCAAGTCTTCCACCAGATCCCAAAGGTTCTCTATTGTATTGAGATCTGGTGACTATGGAGGCCATTCGAGTTCAGTTAACTTCACTGACTCAATTGCTTCGGATACAGAGGCGGGTTTTCTTCTGTTTGTTTTTTTTATCCACACAATGAAACGAACACACATAAAGCATTTTGGATTCTCTTTTCAAGTTTAGAATTTTTTGCCAAATTCTTTTTGTTTCCTTATCTGTGAGGTAAGGTGATGAAAACTACTGCTTATCACAGATACTCTGCCTTTTTGTTTCAGGAGTACTTTCAAAACCCACTTGCTGCTGCAATTACAAATAAAATTTATTCTGACTATTGGAGTACAGCCACAAACAGCACAAGGGCATCTTACGACACTTTCCAGTGGCAAGTTGCTTTTTATAACAGGTTAATGTGTGATCCGGTTCGGTTCTAGTCTAATGGGGAGATTCTCCATATTACTGTCTAAAGCGCAGCAGCTGTGGTCATTTCATAAAAGATCAGTTAGTGGAGTCTCATCACAGCAAGGCATAGATATTTCTGTGTAGAATGGTATTGCATGTGGACATAACTTGATCTCTTTGTATGTGCTAGGGTTTTTCTAAATTCCTTCCACAATCCAAATAGATGTCCTGTCATCCAGCCATCCATTTTCTGTACACCCTCATCCCTAGTGGGGTCAAAAGGGGTGCTGGTGCCTATCTCCACAGAAAGTTTAGGGCAAGAGGCGTGGTGCACCCTGGACAGGTTGCCAATCTACCCAAATAGATATCATAGATGTAATCAAAGAAGTTCAATTCTGAATTGAAATGAGTGTGTTTATATGTTATGTTCAGATTGTAGCCTTTCACTTCTGTAAAGGGCTTTGGTGCTCATCTAACTCTGAAGTGATGGAAAGGACAAAAAAATGAACCCGAAGCTTTTAATGAGCCACTCATTTAAAGTGGCTCAAAACTTTTAATGAGTCACAAGACAAAACGATGGTACAAGACGTTGTCTTGTACATACACATGCACGCGCACCCACCCACACAAGACGACGGCACAGTACGACAGGAAAGACAAGGATCCAACGGGGAAACAGACACAGGTGAGTATAAATACATCAAGGGAACGAGACACAGCTGGGAACAATGAAGTTTAAAACACGCAGACATGGGGACTACATTATCCAAAAACACACACAGAAATCACACATACGTTACTTTGGCAACATAACGCAGGTAAACTTATCTATGGTTTTTATTTAGAATTTTAAGACCTAATGCTACCATTTCCCTCAGCTACTTTAATTTTCTAATGAATATATGAAAGAGTAAAAAACAATGCAAAGTTTTGCAGAAAGGAGCACTGGACAAACATCGGTACACCAGAACCAGACAGTAGCTGGTCTCTGTCCAGCTGCTAGCACATAGGTGCAGGTATGCTAACAAGCATTTGTTTAGAATTACAGTTTTCTTTTGGTTCCATTTCAAACAGGAGCTGTTACCAAAAAACTTGAACAAACAAGACAACATTTGTGCAGGTCTGAGTTTATTTTGAGCACACATTGAGTTCACACATTTAATTACCTGAAAGATATTTCCATAACTGAAAGATTTCCATTTGTAATCACTGTAAACTATCCTGATGCACTACACCCACATGTCTCCGGAGAGCTGGAGACACCCAGCCCTTCAGAAAAGTAGGGCTGAAGGGGGAAGAAGTAGAGAAATTTCCTTTAATGAAATTACTCATAAGAGCTGCTGTGATATGAAGGAATTCTGTTTATGTTGAATAGGACAGTGTGCCTTCTGTTCTGGGATTTCTCCAGTGAATGCTATTTTATTTCAGCTGTTTACTTACATAGAATGGCTACCTATGTAAGTAGGTAGCTCACTCTTTTTGTTGAACTGGACTGCCACCTTACCGTGGGGTAGGGGTTCGAGTGTCCCAATGACCCATAGGAGCTATGCTGCTGGGGCTTTATGCCCCTGGTAGGGTCAGCCAAGGCAGACAGGTCCTAGGTGAGGGACCAGACAAAGCACAGCCTGAAGACCCCTTTGATGGATGTGAACATTGGATTTGGTGTTCTCTGTCCCAGACGTGGGTCACTGGGGCCCCACTCTGGAGCCAGGCCTGGAAGGGGGGGGGGGCACGATGGCAAGCGCCTGGCCTGCTCAGCCTGAAGAGGAGACTTGGGTCCCCTCTCCCATAGGTCCACCACCTGTGAGAGGGGCCAAAGGGGTCGGATGCAGTGTGGGATGGGTGGTGGCCGAAGGGGTGGGCCCTGGCGATCTGATACTCAGTTGCAGAAGCTGGGTCGTGGGACATGGAATGTCACCTCTCTGGTGGGGAAGGAGCCAAAGCTAGTGTGTGAGGTTGAGAGGTTTCGGCTAGAAATAGTCAATCTCACCTCGACACACGACTCTGGTTCTGGAACCAGTCTCCTTGAGAAGAAGGAGTCCTATCGGGCCTTTTTGGCCTGTGAGACTCCGGAAGCAGCCAATTGGTACCAGCAGGTGAAGCAGCTCGGGTGGTTGCCGAGGCAAAAACTCAGGTGTGGGAGGAGTTTGGAGAAACCATGGAGAAAGACTTCCGCACGGTTTCGAGGCGATTCTGGTCCACCATCTGGCGTCTCAGGAGGTGGAAGCAGTGCAGCACCAACACTGTTTATAATGACCTTGACTCTGTATGTTGTGGGCAGAATACTTTAAAGACCTCCTCAATCCCACCAACATGCCTTCCATTGAGTAAGCTGAGCCTGGGGACTCTGGGTCGGACTCTCCAATCTCTTGGGACGAGGTCACAGAGGTGATTATTAAGCTCCTCGGTGGCAGGGCCCCGGGGGTGGATGAGAGTTGTCCTGGGTTCCTTAAACCTCTGGATGTTGTAGAGTTATGTTGGCTGATGCGACTCTGCAATATTGCATGGACATCTGGGGCAGTTCCCCTGGATTGGCAGACTGGGGTGGTGGTCCCTCTGTTCAAAAAGGGGGACTGGAGGTTGTGCTCTAATTACAGGGGGGTCACACTCTTAAGCCTGGCAAGAGGGGTCCTGGAGAGGAGGGTCTGTCGGCTAGTCAAACCTCGGATTCAGGGATAGATAGATAGATAGATAGATAGATAGATAGATAGATAGATAGATACTTTATTGATCCCCAGGGGAAAATTCAAGGTCCCAGCAGCTTCAGACACATTAAGACATTACACACAGCAGACAAAGAATAATAGATAAAAATATAGATAAAAAATAGATAAAAATACTGGCGCAGGTAAATGTGTGCATGTGAACAGTAATAAATATGTGCATGAGGTTAATGGACTATGCAGAGGAGTCCTCCTCTCTCCTGCCCTTCAGTGAAGCATTGTATAGTTCTATGGCCTTCGGT
>CAEFZY010041809.1:0-21768 GCA_903066815.1 Brachyrhaphis roseni
TGATTGGCTGCGTAGCGTAAGTGAACCGTATCGTATCATTGGCTGGACACCTGTGACTCACTGAGTTAGATTGTTATACGTCATTGGTCCATAGTCAAAACTGATGTCTAGAGCCGTTGGATTTTATTTTATGCGCTGCATAGATTTTATGGTGCACAGAGAATGTGCAAGCAGTGCGCAATTGTGCAGGCGCGCAGCTTTGAGGGAACATTGGTGGTGGCACCATCATGCTGTGTAAACTCGTCAGTCGTGTCAAAGATTCTTAATTGGATTCAGGTTTTGGATCTAGACTTTGAATGGGCTGTTTTCAGTGGTTATTAAACACTGCATTATGATTCTGGCATTACGTTTCCGGTTCAGTCTCAAGTCTTTCACAGCATCCAAAAATATATTTTTGCTTCTCCACACAGATGAAAAAATATAAAATAATACAGATGAAATACTTCTGCTCATTACAGGTTGATGAGCAGAAGTTTTATGACTTTGTGTTTAGAATCGAGGCAATTATTTTTTTATTTTTGTGCAGTTTGTTGCAATTTATTTCATTCAGGATTATCAGAGTGAAGTACACTTAATCTCACAATGTATACAAAACATAAAATCTTAATAAAATACGTGACAATTTGAGAGTCCGGTAGTTTTGAAAGCACTCTACTATACTGCAGAACTTTATAGACGGTTCTGCTGTTTTTCCTTTCTAAATGTAGAAACTGAAGCGTCAAGAAAAAGAAAAAAAAAACACTCCACCAAATAGCATCACGCATGTTGCACAGTTGCATCAGGTGGAGTTTGCATGACTAATTACCCTGGCCTTAATATATCCGTACGCAATGCATTATGTGTGTCATCTTAACACCTGCAACGCACTCTGCAGCTTTTGTCAGACTTTTTTACTGCCTGTTTTTTTTTTTTTTAAAGGAGAGTTACCCCACATCGGCCTCATTCTTCTCTCTTTCAGTGGTTATGTGATTTTGGGATCCATTGCCAAAAATTCCAGGAAACCCTAGAGCTTCATGAGACATAACAAAGCTCCCTCTCTTCCTCAGTATGAGTCTCCTACAGCGAGTCTGCCTCAGCAGGGCTGAGAGCCGCAGCTTTACTCTTCGCGACTGCCTGGGATCGGCCCGCTTCTCAGTGCGACGCCCGCGCTAATTCTCCAGCACGGACTATTCAGACGTCGGAAGTCGCAATCATCTTTCAATACCATTAGGCGCTATGTGGCATTTACCACTAAATTAGGGAGAAAATTCAGCTTCTGAGGGTTAATATATGCGCGGCTCGCAAGTCTGCTTAATTCCTAAATTTATTAGCATAACACATATCTCCGACAGGCATGAAATTGTAAATAATTGAGAGCAGCTCTTAGGGAGGATTCACTGGTCGCTCAGACGAGGTCGCGCCGAGCTTTTAATGGCAAAAGTGGAAATTAGATTTGGATCAGCAAGGTAGCAACGCTAAATTGGAGAACATCCAAAACCACATCCAACCTCCCCAGCCCTCCTCCTCTGCTTCCAGCACTAATCTCCCCATAAGAGGGGTGTAGGCGGAGGGGGGGTCACCCATGTTTTCTGGTGGGGAAATTTCTCTCCTCCCTTCTCAAACGCACAGATAAATGCAAATACAGACGCACCTATTGAGCCCGCCACCCAACTCGTGTTTATGTTCGCTGCTTGAGTGACTGGTATTTCATTTCGTCGCTGCCCAAAGCCATTTTGCACAGTTTGGCTTGGCCAGGGTATCATTACTGGCCATTAAGTCTAACCTGAACTAATAGGGGCTTATTTTCCAGAGGTGGTCTCCCAGGTGGCTGTCGCAGGAGCGACTGGCACTGCAGGCACACCGAGTCCAATAAAAATGTTGCCTGACTCAACCCACACATAGAATGCAGATTATTTGGTAACAAGAACCCATTGTTCCACTGGAATTGTGGGAGGAGGGTGGTTTTGCGTTGTTTCCAATTAAGGCGGGTGTAATGAGGGCAGTCAGAATGGGCGCCACGCCCACTTCTTCAGATAAACTCTACCTGGAGTACCTTGGTCATCAGATCAGACAAAACATTTTTTTACATTGCCTTCCAAATCAATTACTAACCTATAAAAAATTATATATTTTTTACTACCATCTTTTGCTTTATTGTTATTTAAATGGAGCAACATAAAGTGGTGCATAACTATGAGGTGAATACACGTCTTGAGCAGTTTTACAGTTAGAAATCAGAAAATCAGGGTGCACCAATTGCAGTTTTCTGGCCAATCAACAATCTTTAAGTATAAAGATGGCAGCAAATTTGCCAAGTTGGAAACAGTGAGGTGACCATTGTTAACCGAATGGGGAGGTAAATGAGCCGATTGCCAATCTAGCAAAATTATTGAAATCTGGGACAATTTACTGGTGTATTCCGACAAAAAAAATGCTTGTAGATGTCTGTATTTAGGTCCCTTGACTCCATTACCCCTAAATAAATAAATGAAAAAAAGCCTTTGTTGTATAAGAAGACCAATTTGCAGTTTGCCATATCCAAAATAGAGGACAGGGCATACAAATGGAAGTAGGTTTTTGCCTTTAGAAGATCTCAGAAACAATTTGTTCTTTTCTTCAACTATGGTTTACTTTTTGTAATATGTCGCAGCATGACGACATTTTAAATATACTGTATCTCAGTCCAAGACCTATCGCACTCCGTTATAGGAAATCACCAAAAATTTAATTAATGCCTCTTTGTTTCAGCTCTCTCATTCCGGCATTGTGAAAAGTCTTGGTATGTTTTGGCCTCGCTCTGCTCCGTTGTGACATGTGTCACCATTAATCATGGAGAAAGGAGCCATTAGTCTGAATGCGGGGGTAATTAATCTGTGCTCACACTCCATTAGATGTCATGCTCAATTTGTGCATAGAGCTGTGTACTGTGTAAATAAGCAGAGATGATGGCACCCACGGCCTATTATCCCCGAACGGGGCTGCATCAGACATGTATGTCTGGCAGCTAGAGAACGAGAAATCCAGCTGGATTAGCAAAGCTGTTTATAATAATGACATTAGATTTGTCTGATCAGAGGGTAATGACACACACATGCATGTCTGTTTTACCAGAGCGGCCGGACTTTAGCAGTTAAACCAAACCATAACCCTCCAACAAGGTTAAAACTGCAGCAGGGGCATGTAGTATGAATTAGCCCTTAGTTTAATAAGTACCATTTGGCTGTCACCTCGGCGGCTGTAGAGCTGCTCTATTACAGTAAAGCCCCTCTGGTATTGAGCTGGGGTTATTCAATAAAAACCTGACTGAGTGTTTCTCCCAATCACCGCTGGCAGAGCTCTGATGAGGTAAAGAGGCCTCCAATGCCAGCCGCTGTCCCCGCGGAGCGCCGTCTGATTAAAATGGTTTTCTGAGGCTATATTTTTGCTCTCCTTGTAACCTTGCCAGAACCAAGTTAAAGTACAGAAGGGAAAAATTGACAAATTACCCAATACATACCGAAATGAATCCGCAAAACCGATCTGATCTATAAAAGGGCCTCCGGATAGGTAGACGGATGGAGTTCTGCTTTTTAAAGGAAATTTATTCTCAGTGTCCTCGTGCGCATTCGGTACAGAGTGTCAAGCTAGAAATGGCTTTGCATTAGCTATTCTGTGCATGCCATCTTCAACCTTAATCATTTTTATGCACATTTATTCTTTTAACACTCCTCCTCTCTTATCCGGATTGTACAGCAACATATGAAGTGGGAAGAAGGGCCAACAATGGAGTAGTCCACCAGTGCCGGTTCTCCACTTCGCTCTTGTAATACATTCCTGAGCAATCCTCCGAGGCTCATATGTAAATGCCTCGGTATGCTTCTGATTAGGAGGCACAAAGAGTACACTCTATAAATGCACTGTTAAACAATTACCGCAACTCCGACACAGAATCCAGACGGGGCTGCTGCCTGACTCGCCGACCAGGACGCGGAAAACTTAATGCCAGTTCTTTGCTAAAATGTTTGAGTCTTAAACAACCAACAAAGTTCATATTAAGATGTAAAAGAAGCACTAGGGGAGTATGGACCAAGGCTTTGTGGATGAACTTCAGTCACTTCAGCGTTTGGTTGTTTTTTTTTTAAGCAAACACAGCCTGTTTGAGGTAATGCCAGTGTATCTTAACCAAATTCAAGTTCAAACTTTGACTACACCACTCCCGAAGCTTCAATTTGCCATTCACAGATTGACTTGTTGGTGTGGTTAAAGAAAACTTCATGGCTTCATCAATTAAGGAACATTCTAAAGATCTTCATGCAGGAAATCAGCCCTCACACCATCATACTACCACCACCACGTTTCACTGTTGGTATATTCGTTTTCTAAAGCGATGCGTTTGTTTTACACCACATGCAACAATGGGAGCAGTAACTTTTGCACATAGGGTCAGGTTGGTTTTGATTGGGTATTTCCCTTTTGTAATTTAATGCAAGATTTGAATACTGCATCTTTTCTATTTTCTCAGGTTTTCTTTGCACATCAATAAAATACACGAATAATCAAACATTGTGGATATTTTCTCTTTGTTCTTTTGGAAGCAACACAAGCATGAACAGTTTTTATTATGGTAATTTCTGAGGAAATATTAGGACTGTTGTGTGATCGAAATCTTGGCCGAGATAACAAAGGGGTTGCTTCAGGAACAGCATGTGAATATCCTTAAGTGGCCCTGTAAATTTCTGGACAGACCAAGCTGACTGAGCTTTTGGGAGGTTCTACAAAGGAAAATAAGAGAATATAACCCCAAAACAGATGTACAAAGTTTGCACAGACTTAACTAAAAAGATCTGAGGCTGCTCCAGCTGCCTAAGGTGCTTGGAGAAAATACTATGCTTTGGCTGTGAAAAATTTGGACCTATTTCTAAAAAGTTGCTCTTGGCTAGTCATTTTGGGGCACTACTAGTTGAAGCAGAAAAATAATACTCTACAGTAGCCCATTTTAAAATAACTCTGCAAAATAACATTGGAAAAAGTAAAGGGGTGTAAAGTACCTTCTGCTGGGACTACAGGCTTTTGTTTTTCACATTAACATAGATAAACATTCCACAATTATACTGTTGACAGCAAATAACATTTGGCTAACCTCAGCACTTTTGTTTTATGCAAGTTAACGTGTTGAAAAATTAAGCTAAATACGGTTGCTACACTGTGGTAGCAGAAAATGAAAATAATTCTGTGCTAAATTTCTATGTGACAGCAACTTCTCAGTTAAGGAAATTAAGGGTTTAGCAGCTAGCAAGCCAGATGTTTCCATAAGGAAACAGAATAATGTGAGGTGAAAGGAAGTCCCTCAGTCTCTAACTTTTGTCATGTTCACTATAAATAGCGATAGCTGGTGGACATGGATGTAAAGCTGGATTATGAGAACAACCCAGTTGATAGTACGGTGGTATTCCAGCTCATAATTAAGAGCTAAAAAAGTCTCTTTCTTCGTCACATAAAAACATTCCAACACAATACATTGTAATTACAAACAAATCCCTGTGGTTAGGAACTGAATAATTGTGCCAACATGGTTTTTATAGCCATGACATGTTTTGTCCGTCATATCCATGACAGATCGCTTTCTTTCCTCAAGTTGTAACAGGTTTGCAGACTTTTTCCAATAATGTTTAGATGTAACAACACAGTTTTGATTTATGGTTTCGGAAGACATTTTCAAAATAATTTAGAATGGGGCTTAAGGAATTAGTGATTGTCACAATAAGCTTGGAAATCATGGTAATTAGCTGAGGATGCTAGCTCGCTAAAGACAGCTGAGCATACTAACAGTAATGCTACTCATAGCTTAACATTAAAAAGCTTCATATCAAAATAGACCACAATGAAGGAAAAAGAAAAAAAAAAGAACCTTAACTGTTGCAGGAGTCAGCCAAGAAAGAAAACTTTAAGCATACTTCCAAATCTAAAAACAACAGACTGGATTAATGTTTATTTTGTCTAATAGAAAGTCACAACTCATGAAAACCACTTTGCTAGTATCATAGTAAAAAAAACTTCAAGCAAAGGTTTTAAACATGGGTTCATGTTTAAAACATGTAGTAGTAATAATGCTAGCATATATGCCACTATTAGCTTGTTTAGCCAAGGCCAGTCACCCTCATGGTATAATATGGATTTCTAATGTACTATTTGTGCATATAGTGAACTTTGTGTTTACTATGTGAACAGTTAACATTGAAAGCACCAGTAAGAAAAGGCTAACATACTACGAGGAATTTAAAACGGCAATGTACGTTATTTGCACTCACCAGTGGTTTTAGGGTTTGCAAACACCATCAATTAGAGGTTAAATTTATTACTCAAGTATTTTTCAAGGTATCTGATCAATCAAACAATACTCCATATGCCTTACATGCAACACTTCACCAGTCAAAAACCATAAGTACAAATGTAAATGTCTTCTGACTTTCTGTTTTCACAAATGCTAAATGGCAGACGGACAGAAGAAACATTGTCAATCAGCACCACCAGGCCCTCTGAGCACCAGGACTGGGTGAGGGAAGTGAAGTGTGTTGCCCAAGGACACAACTACTAAGATGGCCAACCTCTAATAAATATAATGCCAATTGCCTGCTGTTGTTTGAGAACATGTTACAATACTCCATTTTTAGAATTAAGAGGGCCGGCAAATGTGAATACCCATTTAAGGACACAATGATTGTTTTATGTGGATGAGGTAAGTCCTCACTTTCATCATTACTACATACTAGTCCAACTTCACTGCTGCCAGTTCTCACTCCCATGGTGGCAGCCATCCAACATGGCCTCTTTGCGTTGTCCCTCACAATCACCATGCACACTTCAACACATTAGTAAAAGCCACAAGTATAAATCCTGCAGGCCTTTAACAGACCTGCAAACAGGCGGTCTGTTTCACCTCCCTCCCCACACTCCTGCTCCATTCATTGAATGGTTAAACTTCCAAACTCTGTAAACGCATGACCTCATTTAGTCATGTGTACACACTGAATGGTATTTTTCACACACTCCTTTGGGGTTTACATGACCATATTACCCCATTGCCCTAAAATACGAGCCTTTTAAACACCAATTTGATAGGCTCTTGATTATTCCTGTTGTTTAGTTTTAGCAATGATTGGTGATAAGCAGAAAAATTAAAAGGAGATGTGGAAATGAATCAGAGAGGAGAGAGAGGCAAAGATGAAGTTAGCATAGCTGCTTGGAGAAAGATGTGTAAGGTGGTTTCTCTGCCACAGGGACACACTGTGCACGTCTGAAGTCCCAGTGGGACGTCGGCGAATGAAAACACAAGGCCAATCAGCTAACAGAGACATTTCCTGTGCTTGTTTTATCAGATGAGAAGAAGCCTAAAGGCTAAATGTCCCCCTCTCAGCAAGGTTGCACATTTCTCAGGGTAACCCGCTTTGGGAAACAAAGGGTAGAAAACATGCATCTTTGAGGGATGACATCAGAAGTGCTGCTTAGGAGCACTGACCTCACTCGCTTGCAATCAATCATCCACTTGAAATCCGGGGTACGTGAGTGGAGTTTTTACCTTTTAAGATAGAAACCAACCAAGGCTGTCTCATGAATGAAATAACCTCCCAATAAAAGTACAGCTACAGTAATAGAATTGTCTGTTCCTTTTTCCAAAGCTATGAAACCTCTGGCAAAGCGGGCATCTGGCAACTAGCAGATGGTGGACCTACATGCCAATTACCAACACCGGTATGCCATGCTGCCTATTAGGCAATCTGGCTCTGAACGATCACACTTTAAAGTCAGAAAACCAAAGGAGTGAGTGGCTGATCTAACAAACCCTCTCCATCAGAGTGTGACTAAAGCCCAGAGGAATTCAAACAAAGGTTTTCAGGTCCACATGACTGATTTAGCCAGTAGGATCAAAGTTGAAGAGTTTGTTAGGGAGGAAACTGAGAGAGAGAGAGAGATCACGGAAAAGGGATCATTATAAAGGCCTTCATGCTGTACAGTGTATTGAATTGTGGCTTGCAGAAGATTACTCTAAGTGTGGTTTGATTCAATAAGGCTGGATTTGGTGGTGAATGTATAATAGGCCAGGAAAAAAAGGAGACCATAGTAATCATTCCCTATCCCTCAAGAGACAACCAGATTCTGAGAAAATACCAGCACATCCAATTGGACCATGTTTCCCGGTATGGCTGCTTCATGCTCAACTGCAAGGAAAATAAGAAGGGTGTACCAAAGTTTGTAAAAGTTAAGGTTTTAAAGCAACTCTAAATTTCTGTTTTACTGTTTCTACAGAGTCCTGGAGTGACCAGAGCTTTCTTGGGTTGCATACGTTTCAGCTACAATGCTTCAAGAAACATTTATGTTAGGCTACCAGAAGATATCTTTGTGTTCACTAATAATGTAGTTTCTCAATGACTTTGCCAGCTTAAGTGTTTTCTGTTAAAAAAAAAAAAAAAATCTATAAAAAGACTGACAAGAAGTATTTTGCTAGATTTGAGAGCCTGAATGTAAGGTAAATACAGTTTATATTTTTTGGAGTCCATCCAGTTCTTTACGATACTGACAACTACTACAACAATAATACATTTACAATCTTTCATACAGTTCTACTGGCAACATTGCTAAATTTGGCAACTTTATTCCTGTTGTGCTAAACGTATATTTCATATTTTTCAGGGACTCCGGACAACATTTGTTCCAATCTAGTTCAAAGTTTTAATATGAACTGGTAAAAAATAAATAGATCAACCAAATCAGGAGTGCTTCTTGTTATTCGTACTTCTAATGAAAATAACTAATACCTGTAAGTTCTAAATAAAAGCGTTTACAATGTGTTGTTTTAAAGTTAGGGCTGTTGTAAACGAATATTTTAGTATTCAAGTAATCTATCGATTATTCTTATGATTAATCGGATAAAAAAAAATGAGTAAAATCAAATATTGATAGATTTGGCATACCACCGGTGTTACTATTGGATATCAATATCAGTCCAATTTTTCATATTTGAGCATCCCTAACAGTTCCTTTTTTGTAGTTTAGAAAACTAACCTGTAACAATAATAGCTCACTTTCTAAGTTAACCAGAAGTAATACAAAAATCTGAAATTATACTCAAATTAATAATAAAGAGGCAGGCTCACAAATACCCTTATAAAAAATGTCTATTCTCCAGCTTTGAGTTTATATATTCATCTTCAGTCAGTTTAATAGATGAATTCTCAAGCTTTGGGTTTGAGAATACAGGAAATGTGGTCTGGAGTTGGGGTTTGGGGTGGTGGCGGCGGGGGAGCAGGCGAACGAACGACCGTAAGATGGGGAGAAAACAGACCAAGGGACAGACGAAAGTAAGTCAGGGGGTTGGGGGGGAAGATGAACGAACAAACGTAATGCACGACCGGTAGACCAGAAGACAAAAGTAAGAACGGGGGGAGCAGTACGGGATATTTACGGCACCTTTGCTCGTCACACTCAGAAACTCATCTACCAGCTCACCTGTATAAATACTCCTGCAGCGCTCTTTGTGCCGTTCGCTGCCGTACTCCAGGCATCGTGCCAGTCATTTATGTACTTATATGCTTATTGGGCCCCCCAAAACGATGAAAACCCAGGCATTATCATCAATCAATAAAACCCCCTCGGACCGAACTTGAAAATTGAGTGTTATGCCGCTAATACTTAGCTTTCGTCAACAACTCAGAGGCGGAAGTCAGAGCTACGCGTAACGCAAGTAATAACCCGGCCGGAACAAGGTGCACTAAATAATAAAACATATTAACAAAGCTTCGAGGCAGGTAAATTTTTCTGTAGGAATTTTAATAATCGAGGTACTTGAATCATTCGAGGAATCGTTTCAGCCCTAATTAATATCGTGATGTTTTTACTCAACAGTGGCAGGCTGTGAGGATCTCATGCATCCAAGGTTACCAGCTTTTGCCTACCAACCTTGCATTTGCTTACCGTTGCTCCCTGATGTACTCAAGTTGAATTTCCTATTCGCCACCAACATCTGCTGGTACGTCCAAGCTCACCATATTACACAATTTAAGACTGCGGTTCTGGATGCTGCTCGTTCAAATTACATGGTATAGAATTCCAAGGCAGTTGGCCTCAAGTCTACTGCCAAGGTCCCACAAGCCGCTTGAGCAGCACATCAGTCACGACTGAGCCAAAACCCTCTCCTCTTCTGTCTGTTGTCCAGAAAACACAACCCTAAAACCTTAAACTGACTTATTTCCCAAAACAACCACAGCTCATGAACAAGGACAAATAAAAAGCACACATTTGTTGCGTTTCTCGGTATACATGGTGGTGCCGAATATCACTTTCAAACCATATCATTACGACAAACAAATCCTCCCGAAATTACACCGCAGCACGTAAAACATGCTTGACATTGCTTCACTTGTCTGTTGTGAGGAGAAACCAGAAAATAGCTTTGGCACCTGCTGTGTAGAAACAATGTGTGTTTGAACTGACATGTCAGCATGCAATCGCCCGGATACCAAGAACCACATTTGGAAAGCTTTAATCCTGGATCTAGTTTACATTCATCATCCATTTTTTTAAGAACAGGGCTGAATGGTCCAGTCATTTGTGTTGGGATAATTCCTTCTGCCAGTTTTCCAATATTTTTCAACTTCACTCCGCCGCTCAGTTGGCTGCTTTAGCTCAGCGGTGGTGAAACAACTGCTTCGCAAGAAAATGGATTCTTGCTTTGGAACTTGATTCTGTAATGGATTCAATTAGTCATCAAACTATAACAAACCAACCACATGCACTTTATGCATGCAAAACATGCTTCATGCCGCTGCAACTTGCTGATTGTGAGAATGAGGCAAAATAGGAAAACATGGGATGGAAAATGCAGATTGGGAGAAAAATGAAAGCTACGTACAGTAAATGCAAGGCCTCACCGCACCGGGTAGTCCAGAGCCAGACTCCGGAAATGCATGGCTGTGTTCCCTACATCCTGCCCGCCCAGCCCTCGCCCTGGCCCAGGCCCTCGCCCCCACACTGCCAAACCTCTGTTATCACTCCGTGCAATTACCTCCAGATTCCACGGCACCAAGATCACATTGGGCCAATTATACAATCCCATTCTGAGTACAAAGTAGAACACAGGTTTGAGCTTAAACCTTGCAGTTTAACCAAGCCTCTATAGAGGCAGCCTTATAGGTCTGTGCATGCAAAAAAAACAACAACAAAAAAACAACCTAAAAACAATGTCTGATGGTGCTTGTGCAAATAGGGTAGAATTTCTTAGATTTTCTCAAAGCAAAACTTATTTAATGACGACATATACCAGATCTTGAAATTTTGAGTGTCAGCTTCTTTAAAATTACATGTTACCATGGAGAAAATTATAAGCAATTTGGCAAGACAGTTTAGAAGAAAAATATAATTAAAAGTCACTTGTAAGCAACTGAAACTGTTTGCTCCAAAGTAGCACTTGTTGAACTTACAGCCGTGTTGTACATATAAGAGAAGTGGTGTGTGAAAAAAAATGCAATGTGTGGAAAGTTTCTAGCTAGTTTAAAACTTTGCTGTGTTATTTTTGGTATATTCACAAAAATGCAATATAAGAAGCAAGACAAAGTTTTTTGGGTTTGTTTAGTACTTAGCGTTTACATATTCTTGTTAAAAAAAATTTTAAAAACCCAACATAATACTTATTTATGTTGGGTTTTTAAAACCCAACATACACCGCAGATTCCAAATAAATCTTAAGGGCTACAAAAGTTGACCTAGTTCTTGTTTTTATTTAGACAGAAAAAGTTTGTCGTTTCAGCCAATAGGCCCCGTCCATATTTAGCCTCGACAAAGACGTTCAAAGTTCATACCATGTTGCATCTATATTTGCAATTCTTATCATGACGCATGGTCATGTTGTGTTGACTGACAAACTGACAACAAGAAGCCCCAACCACTTAAATATTGTGTGTAGCAGCTGTGAAACTATCAGCTAAACGCTAGCTACTGACAATGCTAAAGTTAGCAACAGCCTTGAAACTAACTGTACAGTTTCTTTAATGAGTTTAGCTTGCATGGGATCCTCCCTTTTCGAAAGTCTTCACTACTCAACAACTACGCATACTCTACAATAACAAAAATGTATTCTTTTCATTTGGCAGAACTTTTTCTCTCGTCTTGTGTCTGACAATTATTATATACAAATGTTGCACTTCAGTTCTGGAGAAGTATGAAATGTCCTGGTCAGAAAGAGCTTTGTTCTTGCCACCTCAAGTGAAAGAAGAAATTTCTCTTTTTGTGCACAGTATGTACCTTTAGGCTAATAAAATCTGAACTGAACTCCTTAACACCCAGAACCCCAGTCACTTTTCAGTTGTCTGTGGAGCCGTATTTTAGATACTAGGGTCAAAATAAAAACTAAAAAGCTGAGAGGGACAGACAAGATGTAATGCCACATAAATTAGACTACTTTCAATGGACATTAGAGCTAATGTAGAGTTAGAGAAGCATAAATGTTACATACTGTACAGAACATTGTCCAATATGTTGAGCCTTACGTATTTGTGAAAATGAACAAGAGGGAGGTTCCGAGGTTTCTCAAAAAACGTTCTTAAAACCTTCTCTCCTTCTCTTGACCTAAATACTGTGCATCACCTCATCTCATAAACTTAATCAATTGTTACACTACTTCCCATCAACTTTTGATTTGGGAGAACAGATGAAAATGTACAAAATGTACAAACCTCAAGTTGGTTTATGAGTAATGATAATTATTTTATCAAGAACTTGGAGTCTTCTTTCACACAGTTAAGTCTGCAAAACTGGTCTTAATGACCAATTCCTGGCACAGACTGTCGGGATATAAAATGTTGACCCACTCTAAAAAATTACTGAATTTCAGAGACGAATCCAATCATCTGTCACCAAGCTGGACCTTATAAGGAGCGGGAGGGGCTTCCTCCACACATTTTCCAAAACCCAACTCAACTTATCAGTTATAGTATCACAAAAAACTATCAGTACTCTGAGGCCAAAAAGCCTTCAGAAACATCTGACATGTCCGTGGTTTTCTAGCTCCATTCTTTTCACATTTTCCAGAAACTAAAGCAACAATTGAGACTTTCTGAAAGTCAATCAAATTCATTGTACAGTACATTTTTTCTGCCTACAGAACAGTGTTTTTTATTTGATGCAACGTACTGTTAACAGTTAGATAAAAAAAAAAAAAACTTACAAAAAAATATTTCAATAGTTTTTCTTGTTTTGCCCTTTTTATCTGCATGTCTTCAACTAAAAAATGTTCCTTGACAGGTGTTCACTACCCTGCAATAACCGCACTGGAAGATTTTACATGGATTTCAGGAAAACTTGGGAAACTATAAAACACTCCTTGGTCTTTTTCACAAGTGCTTTGGGAAGAAGACCAAGTCAGACTGGAATTGCCAGATTTCAGAGATGTTCAGCAATCATTTCAAACCAAGTTGTTATAAAAACCATGCAGACTAGTCGCAAGTACAAAAGCATATCCAGGTGTTCAGAAGGTTATCTTTTCATAACTGCAAGTGTTGTTCCGTCTCACTACTCCAACTTTCTAAAGGTCTGTCAGGTATCAGGCAGCGACCAGATTACCTAAAATTGCTTGGTAACCTAAAATTAAGGTTACCAAACATTTTAGATGATTTTCAAGTCACAACATTGTCTCATACAGAACTGTTGCAACTTGCAAAACTGCCTACAAGAGAAGTTGTTAATATAAAGATAGTTTGAGTTCAGGCTACATGCAGTGCAACTGTAGTGGCAAATCATGTAACTATTTTAGGTGACAAGTAGAATACTTGTTCACTTTATGAGTGATAAATATGCACAGATGGCACAATTCACAAAATAATATTAACAAACTGATACTATGTAAAAGTTCTGAAGACTATCATTGTTGCTGTTAGCTATAGCTTTGCTATCTGTGGCATAGAGGTCATTAGGGTCAATATTCTCTCCCACACATTGGGTTGAAAAGCTTGCAAATCAATTTTTAAATTTGATAAAGAGTCTCTCATGTGCCATAATGTTTATTGAAGAAAGACATTCACAATTTGTAGTCTGTACAATTAGATTCCTTTAATAGAAATAAAATGGAGCTGTTTGCCAATCCTGCATCAATTTGTATTGCCTTAGGGACGTTGCAGTTATGCAATTTAAAATAAATTGAAGCGCCAATCTATAAAAAACGGCAGTCGTTACTGCTGTGTCACTGTGAAGATAGTACAGTAGCAAAGGACAAAACATCTTCTACGTTGTCATAGTTCAAATGTCACAAACTTAAAGTCTGCACAGTGATGATATATTTATCCAGTTGGATGGACTCTCAATGCCCTTAAAACTCATATTTGATGTATAGCTTTATTGACTGAGAGGTTAAAGGTCACGAAGAGTGGTGGGGACATTGTGTAGAGGTAACAGAAGACAATGGTGAGGAAAATGTTGGTTAATCCCTCCTTTTTTTAACCAATGGCACTCCAGTTATATATTTTCCTGATACCATTCACTCTTATCAATTTTTAAGATCTACCAACTAGAGGTTTCTTAAACTAATTTTGATTTGATCAATGATCATAGAGTTATTCTACATTAGAGCAGACTGATCGCAACTGGGAAAATAACCATTGTAAATGGAAATAAGTTGTCTGAAAATAACATACAATAGAAAAGAGAAGTTTCTGAAATTGGTAGGAAACTGGCTATCAGTCAACCAGATGGTGCTCCCCCCTGCCCCTTGTGACGCCATCAACCCAAATACAAACAAAGCAATATCTACCTCCTTTTCTTTTTTCTTTGCATCTTTCTTGCGTTAATTTTGTGAAATCCTGTAATGGAAATTCACACATCAAAACACCCACCTGTGTTGTTATTGTCATTTTTTATTTTACAAATGACAAACAAGTGGTTAAAGATGGTCCCTTTAACTCCAGCCCAACACTTTCTATATATTAACAACAACCCTGGAAGATGCTCAAACAGCATTAGAAATCATTGTGCGACATTCTGCCAGGAATGCAGCAGCAGTAGCTTAGCGTCATGTCGGCCACTAGCCGTCCAGGGTTGGTCGGAGACAGCCCCCTCTAGCCCCTCCACCTCTCTTGCTTCGCCTTCATACTTTGCTCGATAAGAATCAGAAAGAGATGAGTGCGCATTAAAGGGGCGGACATTCGCCTTTCTTTGTGCCGTTTTCGCTGCTCGGACGCGAAAAAGTTCAACACGCCGCCGCCACACGACTTCGCTTCGCCCGCGGAGGCGTAAAAACGGCAAACAAAAGATGTTGTGGAAAGAAACGGTGGGATAGTCTGCCCTCGTTTGGCTGCTTTAAAAAAAAAAAAAAGTTGTCGCATCATCTTTTCTCTGTTGTTTTTTTTCCCGCTAACAAAAAGGAGGTTTTCTATCGCTTCTAAAAGTGTTTCCGGGGCTTACCTGTGGATCTTTAACGGGATAAAAGTAGAGCTCTGGAGTTTGGTTGAGAGGAGAGGAAGAAGAGCCAGACTGCAGTTGATCCTCTACTACACTCAATGTTAAAACCACACCGAATACCCCGTTCAAGCCCCTCCCTTTAAGAAGACATAATCGCCATCAACGTTTTTTTTTGTTTTTTTTTTTGTCTGGGCCGAGCTATTCAGTCTGTTTATAAAGTTGCAGAAATTCCTGCAAAGACTCACTGTAGTCAAAATGAAAACATGAAATATAGACACAGTCTGAAAACTTATGCAGAACTCTTTAAATTTGAAAGAGCTATAAAGAGAAAATAAGGTATTTGCTTTTCTTCCATAAACATTTTGAGATAAAAATAAATCCATCTAAGCAGATCACATAGCGTGCATTTTACATTAGAATAACGCAATCAGAAAAAGGCCCAAGGCATATGCAAACAAAGCAGCATCTTAGATCAATTAGGATTACTGAATGAATGCTGTGAGGATTTTGTTGGATTATTTCAACTTTCTTGAAGACAATCACAATTCCTTAAATTCAAAAGCACATGTTCTTCCTTAGTATTTGATATAATTGCCTTTTAAAGTATGTTCTTTTTGGTATCCTTTCACAGAGTAGTTTGCAAACAAAAAATAAAAAAATTGGCCCATTCCTCTAGAGCAGGGTGTCAAACTTCAGGCCTCAAGGGACTGCAGCTTTTAGATGTGCCACAGCTACAAAACCCTGGAATGAAATGGATTAATTACCTCCTCCTTGTGCAGATCAGTTCTCCAGAGCCTTGCTAATGACCTAATTATTCTATTCAAGTGTGGTGCAGCAGAGGCACATCTAAAAGTTGCAGGGCAGTGGCCCATCCAGGACTGGAGTTTGACACCTGTGCTCTAGAGCCTAGAGAGAACTGTTGCATCCAAGTCAGGTTTGACCTGCTGTCATAAACCTTTTCATCTCTGCTCACAAATCAGCATTGGGCTTCATCGTCCTTATACCAATTTGCAAATAATTTGGTGGTAGGTTTAGGACTATTTTCCTTTTGAATTTCTTGGGATATTGACAATATTTCTATAGAATGTTCCCTCCTCATGATACCATCTACGTTTGAAAGTGCACCAGTCCTTTTTGTAGCACAACACCCAGCAGCACGAGGCAGTCGTTCCCTTCAGGGTTTCGATTGTGTTCTCTGGTTTGTAAGCATTATGCCCAGAAACTTTAGTTTCATCATACCACAGGAGCAAATTGAGGCATTTGCTCCATAGCGCCTTTGCAAACTGTAATCCATCTTTTTAGCTTGCTTTTGGAGATTTCTCATGGCTTCTTTGTCTCGGAGCGGCATTTCATCCCATTATCAATAAATACACTTTGGCTGCTTTCAGCCACCATCTTAAACAATTTTTATGTGCTATCACATGGGGACGGTGTGTTTGAGGTCCGATTCTGTTTCTCTTAACAAACCTAAAACAAAAAACTGACAGCAAAATTATGTTTTTTTTTCCCGCAACATCTCATTACACCCCAGCTTTTAATTTTTCAACAAAACAATTGTTTGGGGAATTCCCATTAGCTAACAGGTTCTCCTTATTCTACACGGAATTGCAAGTATTTCCAAATACGACCTTTCATCCATCAGAAATGTTGCTGAGGTTGCAGGGAGTTATGAGGTGACTAACAATAGGTGCAATGTTCTACTTTTCTTTTTTTTTTTTTTGCAATGATGCATCGACGCACAGACACTGCCCCGCTTTGTCTCGACCTTTAAAACAATGACACTCAGAACAAAGGGGAGGGGGGAACTTAAGAGCATTAGTCCGCTGATGCAGAAATGAGCACCATATGCGCTCTCCTGATCTCTTTCTACACGTTTGCTTCTTTTTAAGGCGAGGCAACAGAAATTTCGACCGCACAAATGTACTCGCGCAAAAGTGAGCAAGACGTGTGCGAGGAGCGGCGTGAAGGGAAGCTGAAAGAGCGCAGGTCGGCAGCCTGTTCAGCTCATCTGAAAATGTGTTCATCTCCCCCGGTCCTCTGAATGATGATGAATTTGGCGATAAAACCGTCACTCTTCATCTCGCCTGTTTACTTTCAGGCCTTTTATTGCCATTCCACTTTGCACGCCTTGGCCTCAGGAAGACCCGTTAAACGTGTGCGATCCTTCCGCGGAACGGTCTGAGTGCCCGACATGATGAAGAGGCTCAGGGAAAAGTTTACAGTCAGCACAATGCCCCCTATTTGCTATATTTACATGGCGAGCTCAGGTGTTTACCTCAACCACACGCTTCGGTTTACTCCGCCTCCTCAGGGCTCTGGCCTTGCTGCAAAGTAAGGGAAAGGGGAGGGGGGGAAACAGTTTTGCAGAAACTGGACAGAGAACTCCCCCCATAGCCCTGTTACACCAGCAGAAGTGGTACATATAGATACTAACGAAAGGGGGCGGGGGGACTATGGCCTTTGGCTGTTTTGCTTTCTGCAAGCAGTTTGTAGCTTCTATCAAGGTTTCTCAGATCTTTACAGCCTGAGGCCAAAAAAACCCCCATACTGTCATATTTATCAATATTGCACATCTCCGAAATGTTACATCAGAGAAAACCCATCAGTAGTAATTATGACGGCTCTGACATCATACTGATGTTTTTAACAAAGCTGCGATGTTTTCTCGTTTCATCATATTGTTTCGAATCGGATAAAAGAGGCCGCTGTCGTCTTGTGTGACGACTAAAACTGCAAAGTTTTAGTCGTAGAATGTGCAGCCGGCGTCGTCCTGATAAGGTTTATTAACGCCATGTTGAAATGGATTAATGGCTGCTGCAGCCTGACTCTGGTGCATTTATGATGGATGAGTGGTATCTCAGATTTTCAGCCGGTTGGGTTGCATACCAAATACCCGAGGCATCCTGGGTAAAGACCTGCTTGAATCCTCTGCGATTGCTCTCCCCTTCCCTTTAGGTGTCTCTAAAAAAAGCACCTGCAAAGGAGGCATTCTGGTAGGGGAAATAAAGAGGAATTATTGCTTTCTTTTTAAGTTTTCCTTTCATGCACAGCTTTCTTACCATGTCAACTGTTACAGTTTACAATGACTCAAAGCTTTTTGCTGTTATAGTATGGATCTACAGTTTTATTGGCGCTCCTGGTAAAGATGTGTACAATAACAAAATAAATTCTACTTTTATAGCAGGAGCAACATCCTAGTAACAATTACAGTAGTCCAGTTTAGATTAAACAAAAGTACAGACTGTCTTTTATATATATCTATATATAATACAGGTGAAAAAATGTGGTCTCATTTTAATTTAAAGACAGTAAAATTACAAACATTTTAATGTCTTTAAATAAAGTTTGGAGTCGAATTACTTTATCTGATTCATCCTGCATGAATATTTATGTAAATATAACAAAAATTGCATCAAATGATGCCAATTATCTGACAGAACTTCATATTACACACGGAATTTACATAAAATCAATAAAATTGTGGGGAAACCTAAGCATAGTCTACATAAGATTGTCACAGAAAAACTGTGTTCAGTCAGAAGCTTCTTGATATTCAGTGTAACACTGACTGCTTCAGGAAACTCTGTCCAGAGCTCTCAGCCTCTACAGATACTCTTTGAAGAATCTTGAATAATATAATTTACAACATTTGATTTCCATTTGGGATCAATGAAGTGTTTTTGCATTTGATCATGAAGTAAAAAGCATAATATTCACAGTCTAAATCTTTTTGTTTACTATTTAAAGTGGAATAAATTCAGTGCATATATCTTGTAAATATGTGATTTATGTTTTAATCAGATGAACAATATGTCTACATAAACATACATAATGCATAAATCTATCAAATCTATATTGATAGATTTACATTATTATGTGATTATTGTGTTTCAGATTCATGAACAGGTCTGATATCCTTGGTTATTATTATCAGAATAACTGATCTATGTCCTGAACTACACGATTAAACCTAGTAATCAGCAATAGAAGAAAAATGGTTTTGACCCGGGTCTTCATAAAATTAGGAGTTTAATTAATATGTTTTATAAACATTGACTGCATGTAAACATCGCGAGCCAATTTCAATTGTGTAAAATTACGTCTTTCCATAAACAACTAGCAGTAAAAAAGGAATAAAACAATATAATATCTTCCTGTGGCTCACCAGGCTGAGGTTCTGATTGACATGTACAGACTCCCGTAACCAGTACCCAGGTGAATCAGTCACATCAGCTTTGGGTCTAACAAATCAAACACAGCTGATGTTTTTTTGCTGCAAACTGCTGAAACGAGTCAAGAGTGTATGAAGCCTTGTCAAAAAGTCTGGCTTAGTGCGTTTGTGTGAAGAATTGTGGCTTAAAGGTAAAAATCTCTTTGACGTCAGGTTTTCGTGACATCAAAGCAACTCTGAACTCGGCTCCTATGAAGAGAAATGTTTGTACATTCTTTCATCATTACTCTGAAATATAGCATTCGCTCTTTCTTTAAAGATGCATCAGTGGAAATTATTTATTGCTCCGGGCTTGCATATTACAACCAAAATCCTTTGTCAGACGAGCAGGCTTTCCAAATACACAGAGTCTACAAAAGGAATAACTTGTCCAAAACAAAAAGAAAACAAAGCACTATACCTGAGCTATCAGAACTAGCTGTCGACATCAACTGCAAATACACTTTCATTCCACGGAAACCGAGATGGTAACTGGTCATAAAACATGATGTAATGCAGAAAATAAAGTGTTAAAACGCAATGTGTGAGCCCAGGAATGAAGCTTTGGGACACGGCAAAGAAAGATGTATTAGAGATGGGCTTTCACTGGGAAATAATTGGCACCTCCCATTACAGATGTTCAGCCGAGCCGTTCCCATGATACCCGGCGCTGCCGCGTCAACAACCATAAAGACGCACATATATCAGGGATCTGGACGGAGCCGAGACGTTTACGACCAAATGATCTCTGTCACGGCTTACTTCCTGTTTGTTGGAGACGCAGGAGGCGGCGGCGGCGGGCCGATAGACGTTTGATAAGATTTCCACACGAGAGTCAAAGTCGGGGCAAACGCGACGCTGAGTGAAATGTTTGCGTCCGCTGACAGCAGGGCCATCTGTTTGGTATAAAAGCAACACAAAAATGACACGGGAGAAAATTTGTGTTTATGTCTGTATGTTCTCCGCATAATCTATACTTCACGTTGTCATAACTTAGCTATAATAATTATGTTATGAACCAGATGTCTAAATACACTACTGAAAACCGCTTCTTGTCACTGTGAGACAAATCGTACTATGTTTTTTCATATATTTTGTCAGTTAGAGTTACCAAGATTGCTTCTAAACACCTGCCAAATGCCAATATAATATCTTCATATTCAGAAGTTTACATAAATTTTGTTAGTATTTTGGCAGAATTGACTAAGACGTTGAGTGACTTGGGTAAATACACTACTGAAAACCGCTTCTTTTTACCTCTTAAAAATTGGGAAAAGCCAAAGTCATGATGTCATGTTTTGTAAGCTTCTGATCAGTTAATTCATCGAGAGATGAAAATGTTTTGGTACAAAATATTTCTAGTGAGAAATTGTACCCATTCCCAAAGAATAAAGTAAATAAAGTAAACTTTATATAAACTTTGTTAAAAAAAAAAAAAAAAAAGCTTCTTCTGGTCTTTATTCAGACATTTAGCAAATAAAATTATTTTTTAAATCGATCTGGAGACGTTTAGTCTGATTTAATGTGAGAAAATAAGAAAAAAAAGAGTTATGTTTATTTTTTATGTAGTGTGTATAAATATCTGATTTCAAATGTTTCTGCACAGTCATTACAGGTTC
Source organism: Brachyrhaphis roseni (assembly GCA_903066815.1). Lineage (NCBI taxonomy): Eukaryota > Metazoa > Chordata > Actinopteri > Cyprinodontiformes > Poeciliidae > Brachyrhaphis > Brachyrhaphis roseni. The sequence goes on from CAEFZY010041809.1 coordinate 21,229, forward strand.
CTGACAGAAAAGTGAGTAGAAACTCTTACTAAAAAAACATGTTTTTTTTTTTAACCTGAGTGAAGCAACACGTGACATCATGGTTACCTTTTATTTATGCACCGGTGAATAATGAATGAGTGAATGGAGGGTGATACTTGGACAGCCCCTGGTGGAGATTAGAATAAAGTGAATATTTAAAATGTGACAGATATTTTTAGGGCTATGGTGAAAGCACCTTGACCTTTAATGCCTCTAGCAGGCCGAAATAGACTGAAACGAAGCAAAGGTGAGGTGATTACTTAACTATCTATTAAAATGTGAAGAAGTATAAGAAAAAAGTTCAAGGTATTTTGAAGTTATAGATTTTCTGGATAGAAAATACAATACATGCTATCTAAAAGAAATTAATCTGTATTTCAGTGAGAAAAGTCTTCCAGAAAAAAACTTTTACAATTTTAGTGGGAAAGTTAAAGAGGTCCTCTGAACATTTTCTTAAAAAATAATATTTACTTATATATATATATATATATATATATATATATATATATATATATTTAT
>CAEFZY010041811.1:0-39389 GCA_903066815.1 Brachyrhaphis roseni
GGACAACACGGAGAGCACAGAGACACAGAACTAGAAATAAATACACAGAAAAACACAGAGAACTCGAAAATAAACACTGAAAAACACAGAACCTGACAATTACACTGTTTGATTTTGCAACCTGGTTTTGTACTAAACTTGGGTGCTTATTAAATGACTAAATCATGATTGCTTCTTTAATTTTATCCTCAAATTCTTCTAAGAATGAAATAAAAACACAAAATCTTACCAAGATTCTAGCACTAATATCTTAGTACACTTGAAATACGAAAGAAACTAACTTATAACTGACTTTTTAGTAAGATAAATGAGCTGGGATTGAGTTAATAACTCCTTAATATTGATAAAAATGCTAGATAATTTCTCTTAAAACATGGGGAAAAAGGTGTTGTTATAAATGAAATGATCTGCCAATGGAACTAGTACTTTTTCATCTTATTGACTTAAATCAAGCTCCTATAGCTTTCTGAAAAGTTACTTATCAGTAAGTTTTGTCTTATTTCAAGTGTGCTAAAATATTTGCACTGAAAACTTGACCTAAACTACTTGGTAAGATTTTGTATTTTTGCAGTGGGATTCTGTTTTGCATTTATCTTTGTTTTGCTGCTTTCACCTTATTTCTGTTTGGGTTAATTAGTGCATCCAAAAAATTACAAATTTTGTCATTTAATTTAGTTTGGGTGTAAAGCTTTTTCAAAAATGTCCACCATCAGTTATTTCCATCTCATCTCCTTGTTGTTTGGTAGTTACCAGCCCCTTCAGGTCTTGTGGGTATCGTGAGCACTTACTCACTGCTGGAGACAGTTTGCATTCCACTCTTAAATTTCAATTTGTTTCTCGCTGGTTCCTCTTGTGCCCACCTTCGATGCTATAATTACATTTGGGCAATGGGGTCTACAGTATTTCAATTAAAGGGAAATGGGGCACATTCCCCTCTTGTAGCCCCCTCTTTTCGATTCAGGCTGACATGAGTGTGGTGTTGTCATGTGATAGCAAGATAAGGCCAACCAAGCAGGACACCCAGCTGGGTGTAATATTCCAAGGAAAATATTGCCTTGTTAAAGGTACTGCAGCAGCAATATTTACTTTGGTGCAAAACTTTTGTAATGAGCAAACTGCATTACATGGCAGTCTTTTTCCAAATGTTCCATTAAGGAATAATTAGAAATAGAATAAGCAAAAATTTAATGTCTGTCTCTCTGCAGGTGACAGTAAATTGTCTTTGCCATGGTTCCTCTGTGAAAACACAACATATAAAAGAACAATTAAAGACAAAACAACTGCATTAAAACATCTGTTGAAACTCACGCAAGACCATCAAACAGCATGTGAACCTACAGGGGTGAAACATAAATTCAAGAAGCTCATAAGATTGTTTTCAACGAGCTTCGAACGGGACAAGATTTGCAGTCATTAACATCGGTTTGGATCATCGGGGGAAATCACTCTGACCCATGCAGTTCTGCTACTTTTATAGAGTCTGGAAACAGAAGTGAGTTTTCACAGGATGCCAGGACGCCCTCAGCCACCATCTCTGAACAGGTGATGTATGAAGCTCAAAGCACTGATGCTGGGCCATAATAATCCAGGATAAACGGAAACAAACACTACCCTCATGGCTTAGGACTCATTCATTCATCAGCCTGTCTCTGATCTCCTGCTTGAGCTGTGTTACCCTCAGCTTGAAAGAAGCAGGGGCGATCAGGTTAATGGCCATTAACAGTGAAGATGGTTACAGAGATAAAACCTTTGATCTTTTCTGATGAGGCAGAGGAGTGTCGCTCAGATTTCCTCGTCACTGACGCTGTAAGTTGTTTTTATAATGAAGGAAACTATTAATCATTCAGATGAACGCTGTTGTGAAGTTCTTGATTGGAAGAACTTCAGCTGGAGTTTATTCAGTTCTGCTACTTCTTAGATGGAAAACTACACATGTTGTATTTTATCAGGAAATTTGCATTGAATTTCCAGCATCGCTGATTTGCATAAAATGTTTATGAGACCTTTTAGTGAAGCCTCACTAAATACTTACAAAGCATCTTTAATAAAAAAATATATATATATATCAAAATTGTCAATTAGCTGAACTTGGACTTAATATATAGATTTCTGCAGCTCTGGAAAAAACGAAGAGACCACTGCATTGAATGCCATTGAAAGCCTCGTGGTTATTCCACCAAATATTGATTTCTGAGCTCCTCTTGAGTAAAAACATTAGTATTGTTGTTTTTAAATGAATATAAACTTGTTTTCTTCGCATTATTTGAGGTCTGAAAGCACTGCTTCTTTTTTTGTGATTTTGACCATTTTTAATTTTCTGCAAATAAATACAAAATTTTGCTTGGAATTTTGAAGACATGTTGGCAGACGTTCATAAAACAATCTTTCCAGTTGTCCTGGAGACTTGATTAGTTATCCTACAGTTAGTTTTGGAGACTTCACCATCCTTGCCCAATTCCTGACTGCGCACAGTGCCAAGATGAACTTAAAGCATCAATTTTATTTAGATTTTTGAAGATACAAATTAATGCTGCTTTTGTTATGTCATTACAAAACAAAATAAAACTTAAGGTAAATGTTCTCAAGTTAAGTGTTGTACATTTATAACTGCGAAAATATGCTTGTGCAGTATCTGAATAATCAAGGAAAACATGCAGTTCGCTTTTTCATAAGAATAAATAAAAAAATAGCTTATGATTTGCTTCCATTCAATAATTGTTTTGATTGTTTTTAATCTTCCATCATGCATTTATTACTATACTAAATGTTCTATTCATATGTAAAGAAAGAACTGATGTGGATATAGGTGTGTTAGTTTGTGTGACAATAAAATAACTAAAAATCTTTACAAAACATGATCAAGAAATGAAATATTAGAAAAGGAAAGGCAGAACCTTTGCCTTGATGGATAACTGTCCTTACAGGCTGAACCAAATGTTCAAATTTGTTAAAACTATCACATGATTAGTGTGGATTTATTTAAGTAATCTGGCCCATAAACATAATTTTAAACTAAACTCACATCTGTCATCTTGGGTAGTTTAGTCTACAGTGACTGTCTTGCTTAACACCATCTTCTCCCAGCTTTTGTTTAGAGTCAAGATTGCCTAATCTAGATATCAAGATAAGGAGGGAAGCAATACTGAGGAAGGAAGGACCCCTATGTGATGGTGAAGTCAAGGAGCCTGCATGTTCCAGTTCTCACATCTCCAACCACTGCACATTCAGAAACAGAGAAGAGACAGGGGCCAGAGGAAGGCATGTTTGACTCATGACTTGTAATCGTGCAACCTAATGCACGGACAATGGTGGTTAATGGGGTGTGGACTGCAGAGTCTGACTAAGTGCCATCATTCATACATTTTCAAGCCTCAGTGGTTTCGCTTCAACTGTCAGAAATGAAATGCATAATTGAAGAATGATTTACAGTCTGCAGCAACATGACGAAGAAAGAGGATCTGAGGCGTCTTCAAGCATTTTCAGTGAAATTGGAAAAGAATTCTTAAAACTAAGACTAAGAGCCACATGCACCAACCACTAGATGGAGCCTTGTTTTATATAAAATAATTTTACACACTCAGTTGGATATTTTAGAAAATGTCAAGCACCTCCCACAATGAGACCAGAAATTTTGTGTAAACTTGGAAAATCTCATGTTCGTATATTTCAATTCAAACACATTACAGTAATTGAATTACTTAAATTCAGTTTCAGTTTAGTTGACTTGTACAGCACCAGTTGACAACATGTCATTTCAAGGCAATGAACTGAAAAGGTAAGTTCAGTTCAATCACCCAGGCACATTGAAAGTCATTCAATTTGATTTTGTTCATCAAACAATGCAAGTTCAATTTAATATTCAAATTGGGTTAAAATGTTTTCCATCTAAGGAAGCCCAGCAGGTTCCATTGAAATACATGCAGTATTTTCACCCTTGCTCCAGAGGCTTTTTTTTTAATTTATTTATTTTTTTAATAGTTAATGTGCTAAAGGGGAGATGGAAAAACATTTGCCAAATAAGTTCTGACTTAGGGGACATTACATGACTGATCAGCTGTTCTGCTGTCTCTCAGTGTGGATGGCACATGTAGTTGTCATATGACCCTTAATCAACATCATGTAACATCATGCCAGTTGACATGACAGAACAAAAACAACTCTGAAAACCTCTCAGTTTTTCTGGGATTGGTGGTCCAGCCTAGTTTGCAATGTTTACTTCCTGTTTATTATTAGCCATGTGTAGCATCATCATCTGAGGAAATTACACTTCATGAAGTCTGGCTGATTCGCTCCAAACCAGTAGATGGAAACACAACTAATTTGCATTTTCTTTTTTTGTGACATTTTAAAAGTTTGCTTGAATTTGTCTGACAATTAAATGAAAACATAGCTTTTGCTAAAGTGTAAATGGATGCCATCTTTTAGGTGCATATGTTCAGTGCTGTAAAACGTTTGCCTTCTTTACAGACATCAGCTTTTGTTCATATTAAAATGTTTCAAATCATCAAACAAACCTGAGAATAGCAGTCCCTCAGATCCAAGAAAACACAAAGAGCTTTGACACTTGCAGTAGATTCACATTTGCTTCATTCCAAACCAAGTTTTGCTGACTAAATATTAAAATCCAGTTTTTCCCCCACCTATGTGAAAAAGTATTAATTGCAGGTCAATCTCATAATTCAGTTACCCTTTCTTGGTGGCAAGACACAACCTGTAAATGTTTCTCTGGGATCAATAAAGTATATTTGTTAATTCATTCGTTCATTCATTCATTGAGTATTTGTGATAACTGACAGAGTTCCTCAAGCATGAATGAATCTGAATTTAATTTTAATTGAAATCCAGACTTTGACTAGGTCACTTCAAAACATTGAGAGGAGTTTTTGTTTGGGTGGTATTGTCCTTCTACATAACCCAAGTGCTCTTCAGCTTCAGGTTATGAACTGATAATCAGACATTTTCTTTCAGGATTTTTGTTACAGAGCAGAATTTATGCTTCCATTAATTATGACAAGTGGTCAAGGTCCTAAAGAAGCAAAGCAGCATCAGACCATCAAAATATCGCCTTTGTTTAGCTGTAGGTATGATGTTCTTTTGATTTCATATGTGACATCCTAAAATCTTGAAATAGCACCTAATATAAAGAATACACAAAGGGAAAATTTCCCAGCATTTAAACTTATCGATACACCTAAAAATGACTGGCAAATTCATTTGCCATTTGTTTTCTTGACAGAAATGCTCAGTGGATGCATGATGGATGGCTGTGTTCCTTCTTGTGAGAGGATAAGTAAAAGCATCTATCTCCTCCCTCAGCAGATCCTGTTCCACTAAATGAAACAACATCCTGCTAACTTTTTTGTCTTTGTCAGCAACACAAGCATCAAACCAATTGCTTCCAATCAGTTTAATTTGCATGGGGCTCTGATGGTGGACTCAAGCTGAGTGTGGCGCCCTAAATGAACCCTTAACTTTGTAGGCTCTTCCGATCCTACCTAAAGAGCTTTGCTACTTAAAAGATGCACTGCAAAAAATGTGTGATTGGAGCTGTTTTGCTCTTTCTGCTGATTACTAATGGGAAGTCTGGTTTTCTTGCAAAACATTCTACTCAAAGTTACATTTCTGTTTTGTCAGAAATTAGAAATCGACTATACAAATAGTTTTTTTTACTCTACCTCAGTTTAATTTTAAAACGCATTAATCTTTGAGATGCCCCCTCACTTTTTGCAGTGTCCTTAGTGTCGTACAGTTGCTGCCTAAGCAAGCAGATCCTCTAATGAGCCAGCGGGTATCAGCAGATGTGGGTCTATAACTTAATTTCCCCCCTCAGCTATAGAGCAGATCCTATGGCCTGTAAGTGGTCTTGATGGATGAGGACTACAGCTCATCATACCCCACCTCCATCAGCCCCCTGCATCAAGCACCTTTTAGCTTTGTCTCTTCCATCCCTAAATATCCCTTCCTTAACTACAGGCTCAAAAGGATTTTTATGAATGTGTTTTGTTTTTATTTATTAAATGCATCTTCATCCATAGCTAGTCGAGTTTTTTCTTGTGTTTAAATTTGTCTATGAGGATTAGCTGGTGAGCTATTTACATGGAATCAATTCTGTTTGTACATATTTCACCTCTCTTTTTAATACTGTTTTACAGCTAAAGGTTATCTAGCCAAATTTAGGTTTTTAAGTTGTTGCAAATTAAACCAACATGTAAAGTTCCAATAGACAGCAAGTAAAGTCAACAAGCAAACCTGATAATGAATTAGTTTTTAAGGCCCATCAAGTTTTCTTTTTCTCTTCCTTTTCTGTATATCTGCAGCTTTCTAATCAAGTTGACTCCACTGGGATCTGGATGCAGCTCTCATCCTCCTGTTCCACTCCCTGAAGTCTACAGCAGAGCTGATTGGCTCACCAATTGTCAGCTCCACCAATCGGTGATGAGGCCTCCCTTTTTAAACCCAAGACTTCCTGGGAGAAGGTGTGGTTGATTTTATGCTGAGACAGCTTGCAGCTTTGTTGGGTGTTTGATTGCTCTAAATAGCTTTGTCTTTCTGTGAACTTTTGCAAACTTTGACAGCTCTGGTTCCTGTGTGGGTTTTGTATCTCTACTAGAGATTTGTAGTTTGTTTTTTGTTTAGCCTTGTTTAACCTGGACAAAAGGTGCAATTTTGCTTTGTTAAGATCTTTGGTTTACACCTCTCATTGTTTTGTGGATATTGTTTTATTTAGTATTTTTGGTTATGAGACATAACTTTTGATTATTGTTGATTTTTACCCTTTTATTTTGTTAAACCCAAACAATAAACCCCAAACTGTTAAACCTTTAACATCTAGGTTTCTTTAATGTTACTTCTACTTCCCCTGGCTGAGCTGGGTCGTAACGTAAATATTAATATGCAGAGCAAAAAAAAAAAAAAAAAAAACATCTCAGCACTAATACAGTCTAATATTTACAGTCTTCATCTCTGTTCTTAGGGGTAAAACCAATCAGCACTAAGAAAAATGAGTGGTACTTGGCTCATTTGCAAACATCAGCCAATAACGTGTCAAGTAGCATTGAGCTCAGGTATTCTTGCTTCCCAAGCTGCATTTTCTTTTGAATATTTTGGATATGCTCCATAAAAAAAAATCTGTAGAGATTTGAATAATTTGAATTGATGTGAATCATTTTGGAGTAAGGCTCTACAGGAAAATAAATGGGTGACTCTGCAGATACTGAGCCATGAATAGACAAAGTTCCACTTTAAAACGCCCAAAACTTTCTGACACTAAAAAAGAGCAGCATGAGCTCAAACCATCAACAGAACAAGACATACAAAAGATAAAATATTATAAAAAGCATTCAATTTTCCAATAACTTCAAGGATGTGTGAAATTCCATTGTCCATGTTTAGTGTGTGTGTCTTCAGAGCTGTTTTAGTTTGTCTAACATAAACCAAACCACAGGAACATTTGAGTAAACACACTACATGTGTGCTACTGCAGTTTCTGAAAGCTGTAATGGGGTAGTTTGTACCTGTATGTAAATAAGTAAAAACTTCTACATTGACTCCAGGAAAAGAAAATCAGCGAGTTGATTTGGAAGCTAAAATTAAATTCTAGATGGAGTTTTTTGGCATATGAATGAACCAGTCTGTCTCCTAAGTTGCAAGAGCATTTAAATATAATCAAATGTCCTAACAGAGTTCATAAAATTAAAGGTTGAATGCCTTCTTGGTCCAAGCAGCAGTTTGAACAGTACAAACCTTTTTAGTCAAATGTCCTACATAAATTCTCATTACGTTGAGTAACTACCAAAAATCTCCAGTTGTTTTCTAATCAGAATACGATCGGATGAATTGAATTGGTTGTTTATTTTTGAACGTGGCAGTAATCAGATGTAATCAGATGTGGTAGTTTGGTTATTCAAGGCTGCTAATTTCCACGTTCCACAGAAATTCTGCTAGGCAACATTAAACAATTTAGTTTTTTGACAACACAAAAACAAGACACCAGAATATAGTAGAAATCAACATAATTACTTAAGGAAATGACTGAGATAGAATCATATTATATTTCTTTATACCCACTTGGGCTCCTCTCCAAACACCTTGAGGGCTTAATTGTGATGCAGGAACAAACAAAAACCAAACACATTTAATCAAAGTGCTGTTAGTATCCACATTGTACATAGAAAATCCGACACAGCGCCTCTCCTAAGCATATCCTCCGTCACCCTGAAGGGCAGGGAGCTGGGTCTGCTGCTGCTGGACCACAGGGACCATGTGGTGAGGCGTCCATATGGAGTAACCTGAGTAAACAGAGTAAGGCCACCGTGCGTCAGTGCACTCTGTTGACTGTTTTGACAGACATGTTTTCCCAAAGCAAGAAAAGTGGACACCAATAGGGGTTCCTTAGTTTTGGCTCAGTTCACTGAGACCTCTTGCATCAGGAATCTGATTTCAACCCTTTAAAATAAGCAGCTTGTATGTTTTAAACTTGTTGTTGGTGTTAAAGCAAAGAAGCAGAAAATTAGGTCTACTGTATTGCCTTTTGCCTTTTGTACTGTATTGCTGCAAGCTTCTTTGACATCCTGAGTTTAAGTCGACTGCCTCTGTTCTTTTACCACTCCCTCCCTTTAATTCACCTGCGGATGCAGTCGCAATCAAAATTGCTAATTACCCAAGTGGCTTAATCAACATTACAATAATTACACCATTGGAATACAAGCAAGCTGTGATGAGTGTGGGATGGTAAACCCATGTAAAACATGTGTTGTTTATTTGATTAACATTGGGATATGAACATGGCTCCCCAACCAACAAAACAGGTGATTGATTAAGACTTGAAAAAAATTAAGAACCGAAAAGAAGAAGCAGAGCAGAGGCAGGATTCATTTAGTCTGTAGCAAGTGGAGGCTTGATACATTTTCTACATCTCTACTGTGTATTTTTCTGTCTGAGCCCCCTCTTGTCTCATCAGAGCTTACAAATTTATTTTCATTTTGTATCTTGACAAACTGAAGACAACCAGTTCACTGTTTGAAGAGTAATGATGTTACTGCAGGGGTGTCAAACTCCAGTCCTCAAGGGCCGGTGTCCTGCAACTTTTAGATGTGCCTCTGCTGCACCACACCTGAATAGAATAATTAGCAAGGCTCTGGAGAACTGATCTACGCAAGGAGGAGGTAATTAAGCCATTTCATCCCAGTGTTTTGTACCTGTGGCACATCTAAAAACTGCAGGACACCGGCCCTTGAGGACTGGAGTTTGATACCTGTGGTGTTACTGTAACCTCAATACGTTGTTGACAAATCAAGCATGCAGTTCTCTCAAAGACTAAGAGATAAGAGCAAGGATATTTCCTCTCCTTTCATACCATGAAAGTATTTTGGTTTGCCATTAAGAGATTGACATGAAGCAAGAGGTCAACAGCTCTTTCTGCAAAAGAACTAACTTTAACCCAAATTTGGTGGTAAGTAAAAGTTACTGACTTAAAACATTATAAAAAATGTGTTATTTGGTTGTAAATTGTTTACTTGCTCTAATTTAATCAAACTGCACAGTTTTCTTCAGGGATCCAGCTAATTGAAAAAGGGATTTTCTTTTTCAAGCTTCTCATTGGTAAACCAATTATTAGCTTGTGTCCACCATTTTATGGTCTGGTGTATTCAGAATACTGTTTTCCTTGCAGCAGGGGTTAAACCTACAATCCAACAAATTTCGGCTGCTTTTGGTCATGATCCAAGTAAATCCTCATTTGATCATTTGATCGAACTGCTCCTTCTTCGGATTCCTCACATAAAACACAACTATGATGAGCAAACCCCTGGAGATGCTCATTTAAAGGCCAAAATACTGATATTCCCCAATTATCACATAAAATGTGAAACTTTGTTTGGTGTGAGTAAATTCTTCAAAAAGTGTCACAACTTTCTGCTGCACCACTCAGAAGGTAATAAGCTCTTTATTTTCACCCAGAAAAATAATAAATTACTTCCATTTTACAAATTTAGTGAGGTTCAACTCAACTGTTTGCCAAAGAAACTAAAAGAATTGATTTCCTATTAAATGAGAAGACTGCCAAGTCACTTAGATAATCATCAATATTTAAGTTGAGGAATAAGTGCTATTTAAGGACTGTTTTGATGGCGCTTTGACTTGAACTGGCTCATTTAGGAGGCTGGGAGGGGGAGTGGTTTTAAGGGAAATTGGGTCAATATTGAGACACAGGAATCAATGAATTCTTTAAAGTGTCTTTTTTTCCTGTTTCGATATTCCTCCTGTGCGACACACAGAAATCCCAACGCCATCTGCTTGAAAAGTCTCCCTAAACTTGACCCCATCACCCTGAGGGGTTGACTGACCTCTGTTGTCATATCCACCCTGATCGACAAACCAGTAAATGGAAGCCTGGGCGTGAGTCAGCTTGACTTGATACTTCTGTAATTTATCACAATTTAGTCTGCAGAATCACAGCCTGCACTCAGCCACAGCAAAATAAAGACAGAAGGAAAACAGAGGGTGAGGTGTAAGACATTAACAGGTCATAAATCTGCCTTGGAGAACCACTAGAGTTCTGTCTTTAAAGTGATGGACAGGAGGTCTAGACAGAACGTTCCGCTGAACGCATTCCACAAAGGCGTCTGAGTAAGGTGCACTTTCACTGACTTGCAGAGAGGCTTGTAGATTATATGCAGGATCTGTTTCTCATCTTTTAACAAAGTTTGAGTTTATGTCTGCAAGGCCCAGGGGCTGCAGAGAAGCTTTTAATTATATAACAACCTGTTTGATTTTCTTTTTAAAATGCAAGAAAGAATTCATTTCATCTTCAGCATAGCTTCACAACAACAATAACAGAATGTTTATTAAATGTACACATATTTGCATTTTTTTTTCTTCAGGCATCCTTTTGGGCAGTTAAAAATATATTACTCGTTTTATTACTTTTAAATTGGAAATGAGAGATAATGATTTTGTTTAGATATTTGGTCACAGAGTTTGAGTGAATTAAGTCTGGAAAGGTTGTTTTTGTTAGTTTGTCTGGAAAATGAGCGAAATGAATTTTGGTTCAGTTTCTTCTGTGAGCAAATTTTAACATTCATTTCTAATAATAAGCTGGCCAAAATCTATACATTTAAGTATACGAATAAAACCATTTAATTATGTGTTTTTAATGTGATTTTTTTTTTAAACAAGTTTAAAATCAATGCAACTTTTTTCAAGGTACTATACGTATGTGTTTCACCTGCTCTCAAAAGAAGATTCACAAAGTGAAAACAGGATGGGTATTTATAGATCATTTGATTAAAAAGCCCAGTTTTCTAACTGGGGAAATATTGAAAATAATTTGCAGATGATCTTTGGGTTGACTGTTGTCAGTATTGTACTCTGTATATTTCAAGAAAGGTTCTTTTAATGTGAATAGGTATAGAATATATAGTAGCTTTAAAGAACAACAGAAAGTAGATATTGTATGATTTGTTTTCACCTATCCATCCTTCCATTCACTGGATTTTATTTAATCTCAGTCATTTCCACACACAGCAGGCTGGACTGGTGTTAGAGTTCAAGCCTGGATCTGGGTCTCTATCCAGTTGAAACACGGGGATGTGCGATACTCTCTGCTGGACAATAGCTAACATGCTGCAACTATTGATCTCTGCTGGTATTTTGAGTTTCAGGGTGAGGGGTGCTCTATCAGGTTTCCAGACACAACTGCTCCGTCTTTAGAGGCCCCTTATGTTCACAAGCAAACCAGGCATGGGGGACGCCTTTCAGTGCACTTAAACTCTGCAGAAAGAGAGGAAAAACGCATCTTTACAAGAACGAAAGCAGCAAATGATCTGCATTTATTTTTTTGAAAATCCAACACTTTGATCTCTTCGTCTAACTGCATGAATATGTATGCATTTAAAATGCAATTTATCTACAGCAAAATTAGACAAACTATTCAAATGTGTGGACAAGGCATAAGCTGATTGCTTATATCTAAATTCTGCGATGCGTTCCATCCTGAAATGCAAATTCAGACACAATCACATTCAAGGCAATGAGAAAAATAAAACCAATGGCTAATTTGGGCCCAGTTTATCAACTACCATTATCACAGTGAGAGTCTGAGACCCTTGCAGCGGGGCTGATTAGAGATACCGCAGTGTTATAGAAGAAATTGCTCATTTGGCAAATGCCAATGTTGTCTGATAGCGAAATGCTCATTTTCATCGATGCGTTCCAGGGGATTCGTTTTTAATTTAAAGAGGCAAAAGAAAGAAAAAGCGCACATATAGTGGGAACCATAATCACTGATGCAACCATTCAACGGGACAGCTTCTCATCCTACCTTGATAGACAAATCCCTCAAAACAAAAAAAAAACACACGACTCACAAGGGAAATAAGCAACTGCAAGGATAATGATGGAAACAACTTAATGTGGCAGGAACATCGTTCAGACTCCTCCCCAACAGTGAGCTTTGCAGTTGTGTGCAGGCATAATGTCCATCTGGGATGGGTGAGCTAATTTGGCGAAATCTTGGTAGCCATAATGATCGCCCAGCTGCTTCAACTGGCCTGGATCACAATCAAGCTCTTACCCAACCACAAAGAAAGCGAAGATTGGTTTGAAAGTGATGCTCAGGGTTCAAAAGGTCACAATGATTCAGAAAGCTCATGTGCAAAGCTGGGAACTCTGCTTATTCCTGATCCATGTAATAAAAATTCTCAATTATCATCTCATTACAGAAAAACCTGAACTTCTGAAGACAAATCAGCAACTACTGATAAACACAGACTAACATCACTTGAGAATAACTGGACTGAAGCGCCTCAGAAAGGTGGTGTAATTGATTGATAATTTGAATGACCAATCCTCAGACCACACTTCTTCCTGTCAGAGGTGCTGTGTCTCCAAAAGCTTTCCCGGGGGAAACATCTGCCCCACCTCATGCCACCAGCCTTTGGTAACGCTATATCCAGATCAGAGAGGCTGGCCCCATTGATTTAGCACTTAGCTTCATAGTCCCATATGAACAGTTATCATTTTTGGATGGGGGCCAGAGTTCAGGCATCAAACTTACCAATCAATGACCCCAACTTTGGAAATGGGTTCAGGATTAAGTGCAGAGTACAGGAAACATGAGGTCACCGGGAAATGGACGCTAAGTTCACTATGGATAGTGAACTTAGCGTTAATGTTCAAAAATAATTTCATAGTACTTAGAATTACACTTTGAAAAAATTTAACAAGTTATTCCAAACTTGTAGATTTTTTTCAAAATGATATGTCCATTTTGTGAACTTAGTCATAGGAAATGAGAGGATTACAGGCAAAGTAAAACATGATGCAATTTCCATTCAATTTTAGTCATATGTCACCAATTCCCACCAACAGTTATCACATGGTAAAATAGTTTAAGTTAAATCCACTTAAGTAAACTCAAAATAAAAACAAACAAAAAATAGGACACTGAATTAAGTCTTTAAAATTATTTAAAGAGAATTAACAATAGCATCTCCACTCTTCAGTTAAACAATTTTACGAAGAGTTTTGCATTCCTTTGATATTTTGAAGAAATCACAGAACCGTAACAAAACTGAATCACAGAATGAGTGTTAAATCCGGAGACAGGAACTGGAGCAGAGTCTGCAGGTGCAAATAAAGCACAGAAACTTTATGATCCTGCTTTGACACTAAATGCTTTTGTAGAATCAGGATCGCAGCAGAATTCAGCCAAATGCTATATGAGAAATACTCAACAAGCATTTCTAGGAAATCAGTCATCATACTCAGTTTATCCCACAAACACTTTGTCTGGTAGAGTTTTCTCTTCAAACTTTAGCATGATAGAAAAACTATCACTCCTTTCTCCATTTTTGTTTCTTTTCAATCGTTTGACTTCAACTACTTTCCCTCCTGACATATTAGATTTAGATTTAGACCACCCTCATCCATTTCCACGAGATCACTTCCTGACACATCATTTCCCTCTGACATCTTTCCAACCATTCGCAGCCCAGCCGTGCCTTACCGCCCTCGTCTCAGCCAGATCAAGTCTGGATGTGTCCTTGCTCCAACACACCTGAATTAAGCGGCTGGATTCTCTCCTTCAGCTCTGAGTAATGAGCCAATCGTTTGATTCAGGTGTGGTGGAACAGGGATGCACTTAAATTAAACTATTTCTGTTGTTAATAGCAGTAAGAGCTGACCTTAAGATGAAAACAGACTCAGAAATTAGTGCTGAATACATCACTGATCTTCACTACATACCAGTTTGAACTGAAGCAAAGCTCCAGGATCTACTGGTTAGGTTTCACTTCTTTTTGGCAACATTATTCTGGTGTCACAAGTCCATTAGAGGCTGGGAACATGAAGTCTAAATTAATTAATTCTATAGTCCTTTTAACTATTTAAACATGCGGCTGATGCAAGACAAGATGCAGTCAAATACTGTAACACTTGCATTAAAAATAGTTTCTGTCACATTCAAGATTTTTGGTTGAGCTTTTAAAATCTGGACAGTCTGTTTAAGCACTCTCTTGGGATTTTGGGTCAGCATGGCGGAGCAGATGGGAATTTTTGCTTAGTGATCATCTGCATGAGACTTGAGATCTGACCCCTTTCACAGGGGCCACAGTTTGTCTGCATGTTTCTGAGTCTGTCCATGCGAGTTCTGACAGACACACGACCACAGTGGAAATCAGCAGAATTAGATATTCCTTACGAGATCCGGTTTACTTTTAGAAAGTTTGGGTTACAACTTTCCTGCTGTAAATATATCTTAAAATTATTGTCGGGGTGGGAAAGAGTATTATAAAATACTAAAATATTACTTTTTTATTAAGGCTCCTCTGAGAGGCATTAGTTTCAAAGATTGTTCAGCTGTTTGGATGTATTTGTGGAACCGTTCTTTCCTGAATAAAATATTGCAATACTTTTTTTACTCTTACTTGAGTAATGTCTTAGAAAGCTTCTGTTTCTTCAGTTAAGTGAAATAGCGCCTATGTTTCTTGAGTACTCTGTCCACCTCTGGTAATTAACTTGGTGAGAAACCAAGCATGAACTACACAGAAAAGCCCCAGGCTGGGATTTGAACCAAGGACCTTCTTACTGTAAGGCATCAATGTTACCATCAGCCTTACAGTAGGCAGATGGTAATACCTACTGTATTACCACTTTATGACAAAGTTTGTCAACATTTATGTCTTCTCTTCTCTTGCTCTCAGTGAAAGCGGATGCTTTTTTCCTCTGCTCCCTCCCTGCCCTTGCCTGCCCTGCTTGCTGTATTTTTGTCCTGTCTTTTTCTAGATTTTTGAAGCCTTTCTTTGCACATCCTCCAAATCTACAAATGATGGATCTGGTCAACCGGTCTCTCAATGCAATTGATCAAATTTTCTCGACGAGAAGACTAGGTGCAGGAGAGCCCTCTTGTCCTGCGGGGACACACCCGGCGGGATACAACCTGGATTTATTCATGATAACAGGATTTCTGCTGTTTGGAGCTTGCAGATACCTGGCCTAGCGACAAACTTGTGACGGATTTGGCCGAACTAGCGAACACTCAGACTGTTGGTGTGGACAGAGACGCAAGTTGGATGTGAGTCTTGCTGAGACTCGCAGCCCAGCTAAGGACTCCAAAACTCACTAATGGAATGGAATCGATCTTGGAGAAGTTGCTAGTTTTGGTTAAGTGGAACGACCAAACTAATTTGGATGATTGGGAACTGAGATATATCGGAGAGACTTTAGGGAAGATTGAAATTTATAATCTACCTGACCCAAGACATTCTGTATCTGAATTGGCTTTCCCCATTTTGCCTTGGAAGAGCTGCATATTTCCAATCTCCTTGAAGATATGTAAACATACTGCTTCTCACCTCACCCGCTCCTGTTATCTTATCTTATCTACCAACCCTGAATAGGAGCATCTAGTTGATTTATTTTGTATCAACATTATTAGCTTTTTCTTCTTTTGCTTTTTCTTTTAGTTTGTTATTTTGTTTGTATTTTCTTTTAAATCCTGTGCACTTTGTATTGCCTTGTTGCTGAAAATGTGCCATATAAATAAAATGACCTTTACCTTTTACCTTTAAAATGTTTAAATTATAGTTGAGTATGATTGTAATTATCAGACTCATCACATCTCAGGAAAAAGTTAAGAATAGATCTTCTGTCATCGCAGTTTATAGAAATAAATTGTTTCTCAAGCTAATATTTTTTTTCCCAAAGGAACCTGTCCTGGTTAGTTAAACCTTATTAGTCTTTATTGGAAATACCATTAACAGATGAGTGGTTTCTGAGTGGAGCCATTTAGCATCTTCTTCCCACGTTACCCTAAACTGCGCGGGGTAAAATGATATTATCAGAGCTTTGTTAATTCATCTAATAATTTCTCATTTATTTAGATGATGAGGCTCATAACTCACCTCGGCCAGTTAATTATATACTTGTAAATTAAAGAAAATGTGGCTTTGGAAATATATTACTTTTCCCATTGAAATTTATAGCAGATGGACAAGAGTGTGATGAAATTAGGATATTAGTTTTAAAAAATATGTATATATGGCCAAATCCCATGCACCCAATATGTTTATGCATTGATTAGTATCAACAAACAGTCCCAGTATTCAGGGAAGATTACCATAGATGTAATAATATTCCAAAATAGACGGCAGTATGCTACACTGAGTGAGCAGAGCGGGAGTTTATTTAGGAAGCAGAATAGATGTAAGTAATCAGCAAACTACGAAACAAACATGACAGAAACACAGAAAGCATGACAGAATCTGTTTGTGATCCTAAGCTCAAACGCACTTTGGTTATACAATATCAAAAATATTTTTAAAAACGCTGGTTCTGGACCAGATCATTTTGGCTCAATTTTGGTTGGTTTGGCAACCCAAATTAGTTCCCCTTGATTGTTTTATAGTTTCATTCACTCCCTACCGGGAGAGACCACACATCACAATGTATGCGAAATGAACATTTCTAATTTATTTACAGGAATGACAGCACATATATAGCAGCATCACAGAAGCCAGTAGCAAATAACAAATAATTGTGTCTCGTAAAATTCTGCACAGTGTTGCATGGAAGAGTCACATTCTACTCATTTTCAAGTATCAAAGAGATTATTCTGAACTGCAGTAATGAGTGTCTGCATGTTGTAAAATGCAGTATGAATGAAATAAAATAACATTTTCCAGTAGTCCACGTTGTATTGCAGCACATTGATCAGAAGGAAACCAGAAAGTCTGCATTGTCAAAGTTGGGTCTTTGATTTGAATGACTTTAAATAATTAATGGTTTCAAATAAGCAGTTAAAGGTGGGAAACCCTGAAACACTCATTGCAGTAATCACAAACACTTTATGTCCTAAACATTTAACAGGTTATTAGATTTAGAAGTAAGCAGTAGCACACTTTCACATAGGCCAACTTGGTATAGAAAGTCTTTCCTGTAAGTAAATGAAATCATTATTTTGAAACAACTTTTTACATTTACTCAGGTTGTCTTTGTCAGATATTAAAATTTGTTTGATGAAACATGCAACTGTAACAATAAAAGAGAAACAGAAGAAATGTCCAATTAAATGAGCTTTTAAATAATCACTCCTCTGAACAATCTGCTTTTCTGGTACTTTAAACAGTTGGTTCACTTTCAACCTGAATAACTTTTAAATGACTCACAAATTTTTATTCTAGATTCTCACTATATACATTTTTTTAAATTTCACACTGTTTAATAAAACAATGCTTACAGATAAGGCAAAAGTCAGCATTTAGAAGCTCAAACCAGAGGTCAGCAGTTGTCATATCCAACACTTTGCAAGTTCACAGAGGAGTGCAGGTTCCTCAGGGCAGGTTGAATATTTATTAGTAAAGTACCACAATTTCTGCTGAGCTCAGCAACCCAGCAGTGATCTGGACGGATGCATACTGTGACACAATTTCAAATCAGATGTCCAAAAGACTCCTGTTGTTGAAAATCCAGCATGAGCCAAGTGAAATCGGATGTGCAGACTACCGTTTTCTCTCATTTCTATTTCATTTTAGATATTTTGGTGGTTTTAAGCTGAAACGTTGGACAGCTCTACCTCTACTACTTCTAAAGCTTAAAGAAGAAACTTTGATGTCAGCTGAAATTGTAACAATTTCAAATCCTTCAGTTAAATTTGTAGAAATTTAGTACATCTCATTTTGTTGCAATCCAAATAAATGTTTCACAAAGCTCAATAAATGCAGAGTGTCATCATTTTATTTACTGAATATTCTTATTTATACATCTGTTACCTCAGAGCCATAAATTTGCTCATATCCCAGTGTTTCCTCCAGTTACTGAATAAAATATAAGCCATTTAATATGGAATAGGTAATAATAACAGTGAGAGGCAACCAGGATCAGCATTTGTGAACTCTCGCCGTACGTCTCTGTTTAGGAGGCCTTGTAAAGATTCACACAGTTTGTGCTCGGAGCCAGAAGAAAATTGTGTGCCATTGCAACAAATGAATACCACCGTGTCTTTGAGGCAAATGAAAACCCTTCACTCTGAGTGGATTTGAGCAGCCAGGAGTCATCTGCAGCCCTCCCTGGTGTCACCTCTCGCCTATTAGTCTCTATAAAGGATGATGAATTAGAGGCAGAGGCGGAGGAAAGCCTCAGCACTGATGCTGAAGTCATAAGAATGATAAAGTGAACAGTCTGAGCACCTTAATGGCCAGTGAATGCAGAGAGGCTGCATAATTTTTTCTTCTAAAACAGGAGGATTTCCATGCTGATCTTTCAGTCCAGGAGGCCAAAACAAACATGAATTTCAAATTAAAAGCTGGATTGATGTTTCATGTTTGTTTTTCTCTCTTTGTTGCAGTGACACTGTCAGAATGAAACAAATAAAACAGGTTCTCTATTTTTAAAGTAAACACATTTGCCAGATGTACATTTTGCTGCTTAGTTGTCTCGTAGACTTGAAAAGTTTTCTTTAAACCTTCCTGCATGAACTGTTTTTGACCAATATCTTTTTGTTAATAAATGTCTCTTGATTCTGAGTTTCCTTTGACAACTACAAAAGGATAAACGCATTCTGCTTTCTCACGCCATTGTAAAATGGCCTTTAACAATAGTTTTTAAATAAAACTAAATGACTATTGAGCTGACTTTTTAAACTGATTTTAGCATCTTACATAAGCTAAACTGCTATCTTTGGGTGTATAGCTACTAGTATTTCAGAGATTCTTCCTTGACTGCAACATTTCCAAAAAAGTTGCAAATTATTCCAAATCCAGCATGCATTACGTTCTCCCTTCCTGTTATTGGCTGAAAAGATTGGTCTCTCTCTCCCTCTCTCTTCTAAAAAGCATAGTTTACTTTGTAAACAGGCCTTCACATTTTTCTGTATTGATTTTATCAACACATCAGTGATGATAAATACAGTTAACTGGTTCAGTCAATAAAAGCGTTCTCACAGAGGAGTGTTGTTGTTAGTGTGACCCAGTAGCATTTGCTACGGTTCATTTATTTATTCAAAAAACATATTTAAGTTTTCATCTGGCTGAGCAACGGTTAGGGCCAATTAGTTTCTTTACGCATTTCTATATATTAAATGTTGAATGAGGTTTTTGTGGAGTGTGAGAGAAAAATCCAGTTTTTACTTGTTTAGTTTGATAAAGTTTGCCCACATTTCCTACATAAAAGATCTTTAAGGAAAGTAAGTACGCTCACCATACTTTTTCTGTGTTTCCAATGTGTGGGTAAACTGCCATTTGATATGTTCCACGTAGAAAACTCTTTTCAGAACAGTGATACAATTCAAGTTATTTACTACAGAGTTTAGACTGAGACGCTAAAACCTTGAGGATGAGTCAAGTTTTGACTTTTTCTTTGTGTGGCTCAAATAGGCGAACATATTGACGTTTCTAGGACTTTTACCTCTTTTACTAACATGTAGTCACATTTTCTAACATAATTCAGACTTTATTTTTGGGGCCTGCATGCACACCAAATTAAGACAAGGTACTCCCCTCAAATATTGATCCAACTTCCATTCATCCAAGTTTTGATTCAAAATAAATAACTAAAAACACCAAATGTGGGTCCTGGGAAGAGCTTTCCCAGTTTGGTAAAAATAAAACTGTGTTGAAAGATGCCTGTCTGTGATGTACACATGCCCTGTCCAAGTAAAACAAAGAGTCAGATCTTCACAAATGTTTGATGTTATCTTTGTGAATCCATATAGGAGTAAAATTCTGCACTAAGATAAATGTGCTCCTGTCATTGCCTGTACTTATCATTAAGTGCTGCCCAAGATCATTCTTCAACATGCCTACAAAAGAGATTTTTCACAATGAGTCTGTTTTAGTGCAGTCTATTTTTACCCATCACTCCTAAAGAAGTGTATTAATTGTAAAAAATAAAATAAAATAAAAATACATATATTTATGTTTTTTTGATTAATCAGAAAAGGTATCTTCTAACAAGAACACTGACTCTAATCCCAATATTAAATCATGTTTGCAAATTAGTTGAGTTTGAAATAAACCTTCTTAAATGAAAATCAATATTTTTTTTACTCTGGAAAAAAACAACAAATGACTATCATATGATATTCCGAAAGAAGAAACACTTAGTCTGAGCACTTAATGGATGTTTGTCTTGCAGAACCTTTCATCTGACACTGATAAATGGGGCGCAGTCCTACCTGGAAAAACAGCTCATGCATTAGTTCAATGTTAATGGCATGACTAAATGAGGTCAGGGGTTTCTGTTTGTTTGGGTTTTCAGATCGCACCACTGCAAAATCATGTCAAGACTTCTTTGTTTTCTTTCATTAACTTGCAGATCAGTTGAGGAAAATATTCCACTGCAGATATTTTTTTTCTGCTGTGCAATGTGTTAGGAATATTAGCGTCTCAGGGTGATATTTGTTGCTTTAGACACTGAACTTCATGGGACCAACTCAAGTGGACAATCATGCAAATGTGCAAGCTGAGAGTGACATTTCTCTGCACATGTGGGCCTGCAGCATCCTCTTCTCATGCAGCGCTGACAGCTGAGAAGCTAAATGTTGTGTAATTGCAGGTGCTGCTTCAGCTTGCTGTGCAGTAATAGGCTAAGTGACTATTAATCACCTCTGTGACAAATAACAAGAAGAGGCTAAGGTATGTCAGCAGGCAAAGGTTTGATTGATGTTGGCCATGAAAAATCCTCTCCATACTTGACATTGTGGAATTCAAAATTTGTTTTTACAAATTAATCTTCAGCTGTTATCGAAACTAAACCAGACAAAACTGTTGCTACATGTAAAATTGTTTTGTAAAAATAAAATTCAAAGATTGATAATATTACTTTTTTGTGCACAATGTAATCTCCTCTTTAATAACCATCATTAGTTTCTTCTTTGTCGTGGTAATTATATGAACTGACAGCAATATTTGTATTGGCTTGATTTATTTTTAGCATCTAGAAGAAATGACAAATGAGATTTCAGTGGCCCTTTATAATCAGCACACTTTAAGCCACACAAAAGTAACGCTTTTGAGCTTAGTAATTATTCTTGTAAAGTCAATGTGTAGAAATTTATTTAATTTGATCACATTATGAATCAAAGTGATGCATGAATATTTGCTGAACAGACTTTCTTGGCCAAGGGGTTGATAATTGACTTTTCAACACATTTTCTTTTTAAAATCCTTCTTTAAATACATAACTATCAATTGGAAGACTGGCATATCTGGGGTTTTCCAGCCTGGTTTAAAAGTCTTACACAGCACAAAATTATACATTTTAAGATATTTTTATATTTTTCTAGCTACAGGGTCTGATGGTTGTGTAGTTGTGCTCCTGGATTAGCTGCTGCATTTGATCCATTGACACTGCTGACTCTTACTTTCTGACAAATAAGTGTCAGAAATGCATCCATGTGTTCCCTAACTTCTCTGTTTTTGACCAACAGACTTGCAGTGTTCTCAGATGCTTCTCTTTCAGTACATATACAAGAAAAATTACATATTATCTCTTTTATTAGAGATGCGCAGTACTTAGACATAATACTTATTGCAATATGAGTAATGTACAGTAACAAATGTACTGGACTTTGTAGCTGTGATATTTATAAAAAACATTAATGAATTCAAGAAATGCAAACATTCATGCCACCTCATTACTTGATAGTATGATATATGTAGATAGGTACAAGCCTCCTGAAAGTCAGCTTTAATTGAGTTAATTAATGGCAACCAATATTGTTATTGCAATACTCAACAATAACTTCTCAAGTGCATGTTTTCCAATGATAGAGGAGGGTTGTTCAAATTCTCACTTTCAGCACTCTTAAAGTGGAAAACATGGCAAAAATCCAAAGTTTGAGCTTGGGTTGCTGTCATGCCATGTCAGTCAGCAGGACTCATCCATCAAGAAAGAAGGGACTTCTGTGACAAACTGGGAGAGGTTACATTCTGATGTGAGGTTGATGCTGTGAAAGTGTTTATTTTAAGTCAAACGGTGATCTTTACCTGAAAGTGTCTGACACAACAAACCGACTGTGAACTGACAGGAATGTCAGGAGTGTAGCTGGATGTCATGAGTGGTTTTTTTAAGTACATTTGCTGTAGTCGGCGCTGGATCTCATCAAAAACCGTTCCACACTGACACACACTGAAACCGCCTCCTGTTCTGTCAGACAGAAGAAGAGCACTCAAAGCAGTGTGAAAATCACAAGTAATCCAAGTATTAAGAAAAACTGGAAACTAACTGAAAGAAAGACATTTAATGAAAGACATACGACTAATAATAAACTTAAATATTTTAATCAAATTGTTTATACATGGATACTAATACAGTAGATGCATCACCTATTCTTAGGTGTTTGTTTTCTTTTTTACTTTTTCAATGTGTTTGAGTACATAATGTTTTTCCATGGTAGAATTATGCAAGTAGTGCAGGGTGTTGAGCTGTTCCTTCAGTATTATCAAGGGTGCAAAGACCTAATTGATTGAGTAGATCCCTGATTATACAAAACGGATCATAATAAAGAGAGAAAATGAATCCCTGCTTCCTGGTGATTTGTAAATGATCATTTTAGTTGTTAAAATATTATGTATACTTACTAATAATTTTTACTATTTTGTTATACAAAGCTCAAGTAAAACATATGCAACAAACTTTATAAAATACTTATTAATATGTATTCTTGCATTATGTTATCTTGTATTATGATGGGAATCTAACACAGAGACATCAGTTGATGAGTCAGGTGATGGAAAAAAAAAGTTTTTCCCAAACATCAGTGTCCTGAACCACTCCTTTAGATTCTTCTTATTATCATTATTTGTCAAGGAAGTACCAGCCGCTCCAGAACTTTCTCTGGAATCACGTTAAGAGGATTTTAAACTGTAGGAAATGCGTAAATGAAACTTGATACTTTTATAGCCTTGGTATAAGTTAACAATGTTAAGCATCATGCGCCTCCTAACAATTGTTTTTGAAAATATCCCACAGAATAACAACCTAACAATTCACAGGAAGAATGATTTAAAAAAAAAAAAAAAAAAAAAAGCTGAAATCAGAAAAAGAGAATCATCTCTGTTTGTCACAAACTTCTCAAGCGCAGATGTTTGTGACAATTACGATCACAAAGTTCTGTGTATTTCAGGATGAAAAAACAGCCAACTTAAGACAATATGTTGCAGGAGAAACGATCTCAGACTAAGCTAGATGTCTGAACGGCTTTCCTGGTACAGCAGACGTCTGTCATCCTGAATGCTCTCTTCCTCCATCCTGTATGTTCTCCATCACTGGGTGATTAAGGCTCTGGGATGATGGATGGGGGCACAAACACTCTTTCTGAGCTTCTTCTCCGGGTCGGCATGTCATGGACTCACTCCCTGGTGGCCATCAATCTGGTACCTCAGCCACTCAAACCTGAGTCCAATAACATGACGCTACTTCAGACTGAAGAAGAGAAAAGGACGGTGATAGGGAGAGCAAGCAGAGGATGGGGAATCTGTGGTAGAAAAGGAAAACAAGCTGTTCACACTGACATCAAATGTACCTCAGAGGGTCGTCAAGAGGAAGCGCTGAGCGAGCACCGTCCCGGCATGAGCGCCTACAGACGGGAAGTGAGCGCCAGGCAGGGAGAGCGTCTGCAGGAGGAGGATGAGCTAATGCATGAGGGAGGAAGGGAGAATCACCTCTTCCTCCTCTTGATTCGACTTGATTTATGTGACAACTTTAAAAACAACATTAGGCACAAATAAAATCACAAAGGATCATTTTGCTAGTAAATCAAGGACTTATTACTGAGATCCACATCATGTCAAGATGGCAGGGAAGCATTTTGCAGAACACATTTACAAGTAATGATGCAAGACTTTATGGAGATGAACGTCGACTAAATTCATTATCAGAACATGTAGGTGCATTACTTCTTGCCTCTTTATGCCAATAAAATGTTGAGTGACGAGAAGTTCAAAATGAACCAGAATCATTTATGCATCCA
Source organism: Brachyrhaphis roseni (assembly GCA_903066815.1). NCBI lineage: Eukaryota > Metazoa > Chordata > Actinopteri > Cyprinodontiformes > Poeciliidae > Brachyrhaphis > Brachyrhaphis roseni. Next base: position 24,467 of record CAEFZY010041811.1, read on the forward strand.
TGTAAAATTATGCCATTTTGCTATATTTTCAGTGCCTCATAAAAGTATTTAGACTCCTCAAACTTTTTCACATTTTATAATGTTAGATAACATCAGAGAAAATCATGAGGAAAACCGAGGAACAGAACATAACAGGTTAACACTAGAAAAACACAAAATTTTACTAAGTATTTTTAGTCAAGTTTTGAGTGCAAATATCTCAGCACACTTGAATTGAGTCAAAACTAACTTACAAGTAATTGTTCAGTAACATATAAATATGCATTTCTTAATATTGATTAAAAAAGGTACCACTGGTAATTTTTTCAATTACAACAAGACATTTTTTCTGTTAAAAAAAAAATTACCAGTGGAACTAGTACTTTATAATCAGTGCTAGTGATGAAGTTTAGTTTAAAATGTTCATTTTCAACATGATTGCCACTTATGGCACCAATGGCACCAATGTCTCACTGTTTAAACTAGTTGGAATTTAAAGGTTTTCAGGAACATTAGCATTTTTCATCCAGATCTTTCTCCATCAGTGAGGTGACGTTTCACATTCTTGGTGCCATGTTACGATGCCATGGTCTTCACTTTCACGTGACATCATCCTCACGCTGCCCTTGAACTCCCCATGCCTCCTGTGTGAAAGAGGCCACAACTTACTTTTCTTGAGCTGAGAACTGCGATAAGAACACAGATCGATTGGTTAATTGAGAACTTTGATTTTCGGTTCTGTTTTTTCACAGCAGCAGGAATAGTTGAACAATGATTCAAGTAATTCTTGAAACATGATCTTTACTGTAGCATTTTCCAGTCCACTTCAATCAAAGGGAATATAAAAAATCTCTGGATCTATCAGTCTTGCCTGAGATACATAATCCGTCCCTGTCAACATCAAGTTTTCTTTCATTCTGTCAGTGTTACATTATCATTGCATTAAAGCAGTTTGAGACAGGATGAATTAGATTTAAAACATCTGCTCTGCATTACCTCTGACTGATAATAGAAAATAAAAGCAGACCTAATGTTAACTGTGATAAACTGAACAACTCAGGCCGACCATGAGAACCGTTAGAGGAAACTGACCAACAACAAGGGATCGAGATTTATAAAACAAACTCAAACCTTGTTGACTAAAAACATTCACAGCCAGCAGCAGTTTATGCTGACATTTCAAAGCCACACTTTCACATAAAATATCATAAAAGACAAAAATAAATTCTTAACTTGTGCAAAGTTTGATCATTTTTAATTAATTGTAATAAATAAAGAAATTAACAGAGTAATCACGCTCTTATGCAGCCATGAAGCAAAACCCCTCACTGGGTGAGAAAAGAAATTGTGGAAAAACATAAATATCATAGCAATATCTTCAGGGGGGAAAAAGTTGTTAAATTGTAAAAAATATTTGATGTCAAAATTTCAAGCTGGAGCTTCAAACGGGCCACATTTAATAAAATAAAAATATAATAGTGAAGTAAAATATAATAATGTAACAAACATACTTGGAAAAAACAAATGTAACCATTAAAAATATTGAATGTAACGGAGGAGCCATAAGTGAATTAAATAATGACTGAAATATGATAATTGGATGAATTTTACATTCATTCATTCACCAAATGAATGAATGTAAATTACTGCTATTTCTTATTAAATTACTGCTATTTCTTATTAATTGCATAGTCACTTATTTATTTTCACATTTAAACATTTTTGGCAAAATATCTTTCAGAAAAAAAAAATGATGATTACAAAAATGAACACGTATTGTTCTAATCCTTCAACTATAATTGGATTATCCCACTTTCTCCCAAAATCAGAGCTCTTTATTCAGACTTTTACTGATTTATTGACTCTGCATCTGCCATTTTCCTTCTTTTAATTCCAAGATGACAAACCCAAAGAACGGAGAGGCAGTGACAGCTTGACACCGATGTTCTCCCGGTCCTCGTGGCAGCTATCAAGGACGTGCCTGTCACATCCTCTCAGCCCGAAGACACACTATTTAATTGAAATGTCATCTTTATGGTCCTAGAAATGTCAGAGCAGGACATCGACTCGGATCACCTCTGACAGCAATTACAAACAAATCCAGGCCCACATGAGCTACGTTGCTGATTGTTCCTGTATCACTCTCACTGACATTTGTAGAAGGTATTAACCTGATGAATGGTCAGTCAGTGAGCTAATAACTCACAACTTTGGAAATAATTGGTGACTTTCACTTTAACTCTTTGCATCATGTTTCCGGAATCAGAAATTGCAGGTATTTGTTGAAAAACTGTGAGTACTAATTTCAGATAATGATTTAAAAATATGACAGATTGAAATTTGCAACAAATAAAGTTAGCAAAAACCCTGAATCGTACCAGTAAACAGATCTGACACCATCACAAGGATATGGAGTCAGTGAGTTTATCGACAGTGGCGATAGCTAACACCCTAAACGTTGGTGGAGCTGGATGGGCTTCAGTAATTGATGGTAGGATGTGTTTTTTCCCACCGATAATGTGTCTTTGCTGTCATGGGGTTGCTGCTTTCCTTCCTTTGGCTCCACCAAAGCCCTTTCTGTCAAAACAGCGCATGTGTCACCCCAATGAAGATGGATGACTCTCTGTCGGGTGGATGCTGAAGGGATTTGGAGGAGGAGTGGGAGAAGGAAGGAGGAGGAGAGGGAAAGGATGAAGAAAGAATGCAAAAACGAATTGAAGCAAGGCAGAGGAGGACATGGGGGAAAGTAAGAGATTAAAACAGAAAGAGAGGGAGGAAGGAAAGACAAATGAGAGCGAGGAAGATGAAGCGATGATGAATACAAGGTAGTGAGAGAAACAGGAGATAGAAAGTTGGGGGAGGTTGGAGAACATATGGAAATTTTCCGATTCACTCTAGGCCTTCAGTTTGTTGCTTCGTGTTCAGAGACAGCTTGATCCAGAGCATAAGGACTGTTTCTTAAAAGATACACTTGACACATTCACTGTTTACTTCAGAGAAAATACATCACATTTGTCCCATTTTTATTTCTTACTATATCTGATATCTATTATCTAAGTTTGAGTCAGATTGTAAAAACATTGCTGTTGTCTAACTTAGACTAGATCTGACTGCCATCAAAAACAGCAATCTGCATGAGGGTGAATGAAATATTTAAACTGAGAACCTTTTTAGACAAACTTGAGTCACATTCACCAGTAAATATATCATAAAATATGTGAAAACCTGAAGCATTTTCAACAGTTCTTTTCTTAAAAGATCAGACCTGTCTCTTTGCACTGTTATGAACTGGTGACCTCTACAGCATGTACCCTGCCCCTTGCCGTATTGAACTGAAGAAGAGGAACTGAAATTAGCTGAACTGAATTGACAGTGAGTATCTGTTGTTCAGTTTGTTTACTTTAGGCTTACTCCAAAGAAAATACACACATTACAGAATAAAATATGGCCTTAAAATGGCATATGAAGCACACACATATAGATGTTCATAACTTCACGAAGAACCGCTGCCCATCGCTACTCCATCCATTAGCAGCGACCTTTGACCTGACTTGTTGTGATCATGTGATAGTGAAACACTGGCTTGTCAAAACACCAAGTCTGACACACGGCAATGACTCACTGACTCAACTCCTGTCAACACTGTCAGTTTTCAGTAGACTGGGAGTGGTGGAGGGAGTTAATGAGCGATGCACCACAGAGTTATTGCTTCAGATAATGGGAAAATGATAATGCATAATTTAGCTTCAGAAGAATTTGTGGAATTCTGAAACATTTATGATGCATAATTTTGTAATATGATTTGTGTGACTCGAAGCTAATCATTTTTATGGGTTATTGTTTTCTGTCCTGCTTCATTTTTTATGCAACAGTTTTGAAAAGTACACAGTCATAATAAATTAACTCAATTTTAGGAATAGGCTATCCATCCATCCATCCATCCATCCATCCATCCATTTTCTGTACACCCTTATCCCTAGTGGGGTTAGGAGGGGCTGGTACCCATCTCCAACAAACGTTTAGGGCGAGAGGCGGGGTCACCCTGGACAGGTCGTCTGTCTGTTGCGAGGAATAGGCTAAAGAAACTGAAAGCTTATTAATCATATTTTCACAAAAATTTACATTTGTGGAACACACTAAACAAATTAAGCCAACCTTGAATTTTAGAGTTTTACTAAGTCTTGCAATTAAAGTATTTTAAGCCATGTTGAGGATAGGAATCTAATTCATTTTTATGTAAAGGTAAAACTTAAGTGATTTTATGTATATAACACATTTTCAGCAACAAGGCAGTACAAAGTGCTTTACATGACTTAAAAGGAAATACAAACAAAATAACAGACCAAAGGAAAGAGCAAAAGAAGAAAAAGAATCTAATGTTGATCTAAAGTATGTAAACTAGGTGCTCCTGTTCAGGGTTGCTAGGTAAGAATCCTCTGGTTTAATTCCATTTCTGGGTTGGAAGAACGGGAATCTAAGATGTTGTCTAATAATGTTGATCCAAAGTATACAAACTAGATAAACTAGATTCTCCTATTCAGGGTTGGAAGAAAGTATAACTAAGTATTCTCTGGTCTAATTCCTTTTCTGGATTGTGTAAAGTACATCTTATTATCAGAGTTTTTAAGCGAGACTTTGCAGTCAGATGCCTTCAGCACAAGGTGACTTCAATAACAGCAGTTCCTAGAAGGACCACTGGAGGCAGCATATTCCAGTCTTTAGTTTATGTTTTCTCTCATCTACTCATTTGATTTGCTTGGGGGTCTTGTCAGACTAATACTTTGCACATTATGTTCACCAAAGTATAAGATGGTTGAAGTAGAGGCTTTAAAAGTGTAAGCAGTTAAAGAAACAAAAATCTTTCTGTGATAAGAACCAGAAAAGATCCTGTGGACGGATTTCTTAAAAATATCATATTCATAATTTCAGTGAAGACAAAATTAGAAATTTGTTCACAAGTGACTTCCCAATGCACTTATAATATCAAGGTATAGCTATTGTAATAATGTATTATAAGTAAGGAGGAATGATCGCACAATGATAAGAAAAAAGGAATAGGAGAGATCATATTTCTAAAGTGGTAAAATATTTTCATCTTATATGAAATATTTGACTGTTTGGTTCTTAGAGATTCTAAAAGTACAATAGAACCAAGATCACCACTAATTAGGAACCATTTCAGTGGAACCGGACTCGCATATATTCTCTACTGTGATAATGTTTTTAATTAGATAACCCTGCACTATTTCTGTAGCTATACTGCTTTAAGTTTAGGTGAGTGTAGAACCTACTGACACCTTCTCTTCAGTCTGAGATAATATTTGTATTACTTGCAGGTATTGCTGCTGTTAACGCCATGTTAGCTCTCTTATTTTTTGTTTTGTATTGAAAGTATGCCTGACCCGTTTTTCCACATGTTTAGCCATTCTTGTTCTGATCTGTTTGACTTTTATGTACCTTTGTTACTTTAGCTTTGAGTTTTTGTTTTTGTTCACTTTTGATGTAGTTTAGCTTAATTTTAGGGCTGCATCCCTCGAAGGCTGCATTTAAAATGATGATTACGTCACATCGATACACCAATGGTTCTCCAACTGCAACTCATAAATGCGTCCTTCTTTTCATAGGATTTGAAGGACAGACCAGGTGATCCTTCTCAGCTCATTGTATCCCAAGATTCATTGTGGCCAAAAAGGAGATTTTTGTTCCTGTCAAAACAATGGCAGACAAAGTGGGAGAGGAGTACAATTTTAAATATGAGTGTATCTGGCAGGACCAAACACAATCTCTCAAAGCAGTTGTGCTGTTGCATAAAAAATAATTTATTTATTTTATTCATTTAACTACTTAAAGATTAATAATAACAAAAACTCAGCAAGATTTTGAGTCTCATTTTTACCAGATTGTGTTGCTAGGCAACAGGACGTATGCCAAGGTATGGACAGGAATAAATCTAAAGGCTAGACTGTCCAGTTTCATAGCAGCTCACTTGCAGCCTTCTTTTCTCTCCTTGTCAGATTGTCCTGTAGGAGTTGGGCCCTCTTATTATCAATGTTTTCCTCATTTTATGCTCCCCTTTTTGTCAAGTGGGGTCGTCCACCAATATAACAGTCTTTTTTTCTGGTCTTATTCTGGACAGACCCGTTGATGCTACCCTTAACTCTTCTTACACTGTTTTTCTTCCTACGTGAAATATTCCTAGCCTAGCACTTAGGCTCTGTTTTTGAGATTAGAAATTGCTGCAAAGTCAACAACTGAATGTAATTCTTAAATTACTTGTCATCAATTGGCATTAAATGATCCACTACATTTGAATGTACGCAACTGGATCTGAATCTGACTGCATGATTGGATTTAACGGGAACAATTTAGATTGATTCGTATTGGTTTTGGCCTTAATTTGATTTAGTATTATTGTATTTAAATTTGGAAAGTCCTGGAAGCTAACATTAGCTGAGAAGTAGAGCTACATAAATAAACAGAAATTAACAGAATTAGAGAATGAGTAAACATCTGAGTCAGGAGTTTTCAGATGTAAATTGTTTAGATCTGTATGTGAGTCCTACAATTTAGAGTTTGTGCTGGTTTTGTTTTCAATACAACAAGGTCTCCCTTGTGGCTGATCTGTCTTACATCCTGCACCGGTCGTGTTTACCTCGTCAGCCACGAGGAACAACAGCTTTTGTTGTGTACCAGCTGCTGGGATTCAGCTAGCGTATTAGCTCAACAGGATTGGAAGCAGGGAATTTTCTGTGACACTAATGAATATCAGTTTTATTAGGATATGATTGTGGTCATCAAAAAGGTTATTGCTTTCATAACATTGTATATTAAAAACAATTTAATCTCATCCTTGTAAACAGTAATTCAATCCTTTTCAAGCTGCATCTCTTGTGATTGATGGCAAAAGCAGAAGTTGGTCATCCATAGAATGTCAGAGAGAAAATTGCCTCCTGGTTCAAGACTTGTCTCCTGTTGAATAGCGTTTGACAGAGGAGAAAAGTCCTTTTTCACTTCTGCTTATTTCAGTTCTAGCCCTGAAAATATGTCAGTATGAAAAATGTTAACCACAAGGTCAAAAAGTTCCACAACAGTATGAATGGAAGAATTGTTACTGGAGTTGAAAAGAAATAAGATGATTTAAAAACATAGTTTGATCTGATTTGATGCTCCTCCTGTTACTGCCACTGCTGCTTTTTATACTCTCAAATTAAGAGCTTAGTTGTATTCTTACCTCAGCTTGAGAGAAGACAGAAAGAGGAACAAGACTGAGAAACGGTGAAAAAGGGAAAGAGCTTGAGAAGGGAAATATTGAAAAAGAGATGGAGACAGAGAGAGAGAGAGAGAGAGAGAGAGAAAGGCTTTTAAAAGGATTTTGTCGTTATTGACTGGTTGCACTCTTCAGCTAATAGCCATTTAAAGATTATGGGCCTGCTGGTGGAAATCAAGGCCTCCATTGTTTGCCTTATTGCATTCTGGCAGATGGGGGCTGACACAACAACACGCAGCATCCCTCCGGGCACACTCGCCCAGCACCGGCCCTCCATCAGCAGATCTCCTATTGAACTGGCCCTAATAACTGGCCATGAATTATTAATCCACCAACCATATTGAAGACAGAGAGAGAAGAGAGGGGGGAAAAACAAGGGAAGGTTGTGGAGCAGTTGCAGAGAATATCATTGGTGTTCAGGTGCCAGTCGAAGAAAAAAGGTCCGCTCCAAAGAGTCCCAGGACGACCATTTCTCGGAACGGGGAGGAAATTCCGATAACTGGCATGGGAAGATAAAATATATATTCATTAAATGTCAGATTGCTGATGAAATGGGTCCGATCCATTAGTGGGTAGCGGAGCGACCAGTTAATGTTTCCCGGTTGCTCTTGGGTTGGGTGGCTTTTAGTGTTGCTCTGGATAACTGCTGGAAACAAGATCACTTGATCTGAAAGAACAGAAAAGTTTGAGAGAGCAGGTGTTTTTCAAAATAAAAAGAAATCACGCAGAAATTCTGTCAAGTGCACCTGTTGGTGAAATCCAGTAACTCTGTTGTTGCAAGTCATGTGAACCCGATCTCTGATTTGGATCTTGGACGTCTTTTTTTTTTTCCGGTCAGGTGATTTATTTGCAGGCATTGATTACCAACCTTGAGCAGACTCGTGTCTTGTTCCTAAAGTTAGTGCCTGACAATCTGGAAGTTTTGATGTGTCAAAAAAAACATACAATAAATAATATGAAGTACTAATATTTCTTTGAAAGATTTGGTTCAGTTGGTATAAAACACAAAAAAACTGTTTTAATTACTATAATGAAGAAGTTCACAAATCTGGCACTCCTGATTTTTTTTTTTTTCAAACCACCTGTTGGAAAACTGACCATTCAGTTTAAATTTAAAGATCACAAATGCATTTTTAACAAATTGATGAAGTGATGGACATGTGACTTCTTATTGCTTTGTTTAGTAATGCATTACAAAGAAATGAAAAGCAATTTCTAAGTGAAGATTTGAATTAAAAGTGGTCTTAAGATCTTAGGATTGCCAATAATTTCTCTTTGGATGTATCGCTGCATCTAATGACCAAGCTGTTGCCATTTTCCATTGGAGCAGGGATGCATCTAAAATTTGCAGGTGATTTGTACTGGACTGGATTGAAGGTCCAGACCCCTGACTTACAGGTAAAGAAAGAGAATGTTCATCCAAGAATACTGAGAAAAAAAATATCACACTAAAGTGGAAGGTGAAGAGATTTAAAACATCTGGCTGCTAGCCTGACATTCATGTCACCATTTATCCCTGATTATTTGATTCATGACCGTGCTGACTACTATCTACAGTGGGTAAGATACTGACTGCTCATTACTACACCACAGAACACTGCTTCAAGTAAACAAACTACATTTTTAAGTTTTTCCAACTGGTTAACATTTGTAATTCTTTCTGTTCTATTTTTTTTTTTTGTCTCAGCCTGAAGCTCTCACTGAATTAAAACGCCTTTAGCAGGGTTGTTCTCACTTCCCATTGATTCAAAATGAAGTCTACCAAGTGCCTGATGAATTGAATTTCCTGTGTCAAAAGCCTGTGATTTCTAAGAAAATAATGAGCAACGCCCGAAGAATCCCCTTTCAGATTTCATTATGAGGGAGAGGTTCTAATTGTGAGGAAATTTAATTTCCATCGCTTTCCCACTTTCTCTCTCACAGCAAGTTACTCGCCTGCCGCTGATGATGTGGTGGGGTTTGTTTCAGATTGACGCTTTGCATGCTTTTAAAAGCCAATCATCTCCCGCTTAAACCAAAACCACAGCAGCAAAAACAAGATGAGCTCGTATCGGACAGAGGATTAATGTGTCATTGTTCAGCTTCTGAGCAGTCAGTTAGTGGATGGAAACAGCTGCTGCAGGTTCAAAAGCATCAAAGTAACACGGAGATGAGTCTTCCCTCATCCTTCTGCTACAAAGCTGCTCTTTGGGTGAACAGCGGGGTGCAGCCTTTTCATCAGCGTCACACACATCAAAGAAAAATGAAAGAGAGCAGAATGAAAACAAATGGGACCAGCATAAATGTTGCTTTCCTTACAGTAATGTTTTTTATTATTATTTTATGTAAATTATATCAGTACTTAGATTATTTTATTTTCACGATTGAATATGTGTGAAAAGAGAAGGCGAACCTGTGAAACATTCATGTGTCATGTCCTGTGTGGGTTTTCCCCAGAAAATACCCACATGAAGAAAAAAACACAAAGGCAAACATTGACTCATACCCGCAGCATTTTAACACATCGTCCTGTAAAAGGTGTCAGCCTGATGAAAAGTAGAAAACATAAAGACTTTGATGATCCTTTTTTAATCACCCACCGAACAGAATCTTTCAGCCGCTTGTCAAAAGAGACTTTCTAAACAGTTTTTTTTTTGGGGGGGGGTTTGTCGCTGTTGTCGTTTCACTGATGATTTTGCTGATAGTACTGATAAAAAGTATTTGTGTTTCTTTGAAGTATTTAAACATTTGCAGTTTTCGTCTATGATTATTCAGTTGGCCTGTCTGGGCAGTTTTAGATGCAAGCACTGAGGTGGGACTGGGTGCCCTGCAGTGTCAGGCGCAAATTTGCTCTTTAAAAGAACGAAAGTAAGATACAGTGAACCGCTGAGTTTTCACCGGTTCATTTATTTGAGAAAAACTACAGCAATGAAATACAACCAAAATAAAAAATAGTGACAATAAAAAGTAAAATAATAAAAGTAGCTTCAAAATAAGGAGACGCAAAGTGGACTAATGAGTCCACAGCCAGATCATTAGGAGGTCTTCCACCCAATCTGCAAATTTGCTTTTAGATCTTATTATGAATAGTAAATGTGTAGATTTGCATATTAAAATGTAACCTTATTTGGTTTGAACAGAGAAAAAAATAAGTTAAATATTTGGGCTTTGGACTTTTAGAGCCCAAACAGCAACAACTGAATAATTTTTCTGTATAATCTAAATATTTAGCGCAGATGATAATTGCTGCAAATAAAGCTGAAAGAGCAGAAGTGACCGCAATCATGTGTCGTGACACAATTATATGGGTAAACGTTGAGTCCATGCATGCAACTGAGGAGAAAGAGAGTGGGAAAACGCCTGCAGGCATACAATGAATGAGAGGTTGAAGCAGAGAGGAGGGTGCAGAAAAGAGGGGGTCAAAATGAACACCATCTGGGTACATGAAAGGGAGGCGGGTGAGGGATGTGATGGGGTGAAACAAAACAAAAGCACCGCTGGTGCCAGCATGTAACCAACAACCATGCCACCATGCATGTTTCCACCCCCCTTCTCTCCAGTCAGGTGGGAGAGGAGCTCTGAGACCCACCATCACTCATGCAGACTCTCCCCCTCTTCTCTTATCCCCCTGTGTGTTCAGATCATTGCCAAAGGAGCCACAGGCCACTTGCAGGCTGACAGTCAGCTCCTCTAATGGGCCTGGCTGTTTATTTTGTACCGCTTGGAAGTGGATTAGCTGGAGGTAATTATGGTTAATGATCTGCCCGCCTCACCCCGCTGATCTGTAGTCACCCGTTTGCTTGGCTAGTAGCAGCATATAGCTGCGAGCACCATTAATATGGGATAATGTTACCTATTAGAGCAACAAAAGGGAAAGGGGAGATGGAGATTTGTCAGATGGATCACATTGTGAAGGGTTTTTAGAGAGAAATGGGGTGGATCCATTGTGGAGCAAATGTGATGTTCGATGAGGTTCAAGGAGCTTTTCAAAATTACAATTTGATTACATCCTCTGACACGGTGTTGTTTTGTAAGAAACGGCCTCGGAGCAAGTGCCATTAAGTTTGCGATTAAGTTTGTCGGGATGTTCCACACTGGGATTTCAATTGGAAAGCGGCGTTCATTTTCTCAGCTCTAATTGTCTCAGTTTTAAGATGTTTCAATTCAGACTGATTATTGAAAAGCTCCAGTGTTTGATGAAATAATCGAGACCTCAATTTTGATGGCATTTACTTGCAACTAATTAACCAAAAGATTGAACTGGGACTATGACCTGCTTTTTAATTTAAATACCCATAAAAGCATTGTTTTCATCAGTGTTTCATCAATGTTTTATATTATTAGAAGTATTATTTTTCTATTTTAAGTTAAAACAGTGTTTTAATTTACAGGTGGGAAAATCCTTCCATATAAAACAACAAGGTGTACACAATGAAAACAATGAAAACATACTTTTTATGAGCTGATAATGTGCATCATGAAAAATCTGAAGGCTTTTGAGACAAAAATACATTTAGATAAAACAATTTAAAGGTTTATTATTCAAGTCATTGTGTGTGATAAAAAAGAATGAGAGGAATAAGTATTTCTTCTCTTTGCTGTTTATTATTTGTATTATTTATATTCTGTATTCACCATACTTTTAAAGGCCAATGCTGATTTCCAGACAAATATACTAATTAAAAAAGTGGTTAAGTATGTTCCATAACATTTTTCATATGATTTATACTTCAGATTTTTTGTACTTGCTTTGTGAAATTCACACTAACTTTCCAAATAAATATAAATGTAAAAGTTTTTAATGAATAAAATAATAATAATGATCAAAATTGCTCTGATTAGTGATAGACAATTTAATAAATAATGAGACAATAAGTTGTCCTTTTCACTAAATGCACCAAAAGTGATAAACAAAAAAGAATTGTGACGATCATTGAATAAAAACCTGACCTCTCAGTCTAGTTGTGGCTGACAGATTTTTTTAAGGACTCAAGCACAAGCAAATCATCTTTATTATGACTGTGAAGAACCATTTATTTTCAACTTTATTAATTTTTGTTCCTCAATGTTGTAGGCAATAATTTTTCAAGGGCAAAGAAATTTTCAAATTTTTGATGCAAAAACAAATCGGGCTTAACTGGATCTACCATCCGATCCAAAAGTCCAAAAATAAAAAAGAAATATATAGTTCTCTTTCATGAATAACTAAAATGTTTCTATTCTGAATATCATTCATTAAACTCAAAATAATACCAATCAGACTTTGATTTTGGCCTGCTCCTTTATTCCTTCTAAATACTACAACAAAAACAAACTTATTTGTGTCAACCTTGTCTTAATGCAACAGATATAAGGAACAGATATTGAAGACAAAACGAAAAATGTGCTGCTGGTTATCAAACAAAGGTTGAAATTAACCAATTTGTGCTCTGATTTGGTTAGATTAACAGTCAGCAAGTCAAACTCCATATTGTTTAAAATAAAGACAGAAAAAACTGAACACGGGTACTCAGCTGGAAAAAACTGGCAAGTGAAACTTTATTTGAAGTTTGGATGTGTTTAAAGACAAACGAAGAGGGAATTGTCCATTTCAATTCATTTAATGAGCCAGAAAAATATAAACTTTCTCTCTGAAATTGGCCTGACAATCACTGATCTGAACCAGTTGAGGGGGAAAAGTCAGATTTCTCTTTGGTTGAATGATGTATCACTAACCTTGGTACTTTTGTTTACTAGAAACATTACTGTGAAGTTGACTTCAACATGTAGCAAAAACACACTGAAACTTAATTTAAGCTAATCAAACTAGCATAAAGTAACTCACTTACCTTGCTGCTGAATGTGTATAAATACAAGGAAACACATTTTTCCAGAAGTATTGACTTTCTTTTAGTAACAAGGGCATATTTTGGTTTGCATAAGTGTGATCAATTCCAGTAAAATCACATCAAAACTGGTCAACATGTGTTACTGAGCTACCATGGACACACAGAGGGTCATAGGAAGTGTTTCTAACTTTAATTTCTGAAACTAATAAGAGTTAAATGAAATCAGGAAATGCTCCTCTGTTAGAAGCCTTGTAACTCATAGTCATCCTAAATGCTTTTCTCTCAAATTGCAGAAATCTGACACTTTTCCCTTTAAAATGAGACACACACACACACACAAACACACGCATGCCTGCGTATGGACTGTCAGTCAAGTAAACCATCTGAGAGCGACATAAAAAAAATTATATCTTTTTGAATCCATCCATTTTGAAAATGCACCAGTAATAGCAACAAAGTGGTTTTTCGCCCCAAAATGAAGTTTTACTTAATCAAATCAGGGGTCAGAAAAACATATCTTGGTGTGAAAAGGACAGGACACAGCAGGGTTAAACCGATTACGTCCTGTTAAACAGGCTTTTCAAAGTCTCCATCTCAGACACATTTTCCTGCCTTTTCCAGTAATTTTTGAAAGCCTTCAAGCTGTAATAAAATATCACTTTTTGTGCATTTGTGCATTAAACGCTCTCGGTCTCATAGCATTTTTCTGATGATAATCGCATTTTCCCCGAACCCTCCCCCTCCTCCTTGTTGTATTCCCATCTCCCCTTTTAAAGCACTTTGCTCCTTTTTCAGTGAAGATGACACTAACGTTGGATGGGAAGAGGGGAGGGGAGGCAGCGGTGGGTTTCAGCTAACAGTTCCAAATGGAGCCGTTTAGCTGGGTCCTCATTCTTCAGGACGCATGGCGCTGTGTCTCCTTTTGACTGCAAGGGAACAGGCCCTCTACTGCCCTCTCAGGGACTCTCGTAAAGTGCCCTGATGGTTCATAATGCAGATCATTACCCAGAATGCTGTGAAAGACCCCAAGTTCCCACTTAGATTCAGAGCCTCTCTGAGCTCCCGCCATGTTATGTCTCCCTGCAGATCTCCTGCAGACACTCTGATTGTCCATTGCCGCCTGCTGTCGCTTTGCCTGCAGCAAGCTTTATTGACACAGAGTTGCCCCCGAAAGGCGGTCCTAATGCGAATGACAGAGATGTTTCTTTTCCTCAGTGTGAGCATGAAGGTGCTTTGAAAACAGAAGTTATTGAAGCACGGAGACAAACAGCTACATGAGATGTGGCTTAAGATGTGAGAACAATAAAGTCATGGGTAATGATTTCAAAATGAGAACAAGGGCAGAGAGGACTGATGGTGAATGGAGATGACTGCAGTTCTCTCTGCAGAAAACAATTCAAGGTTTCACTCTGGTTTCTTGTTTACAGGACAAATGCAATCATTTTTACAACTTTTCATTTCGGTCTAGCTCATGCAAACTGCTTTTCATTCCCATGTATAAGATAAGTGACTAAGCGTGTCAGTGTCAAGGAAAACACAAAGTAGCAAAGAGGCAAGCATTGCCATCAAAATAGTATTCAGGTTACTTCTGCTCCAGTTCTGACCAGCATTGTTTCCTCCCACCAACTGTGTAACCAGATTAGCATGCTCTATATTGCTGAACATATTTAAAATTAAAAAGACACAAATTAAATTAAAGCAATGAAGGTGACAAAACATTATTCTGTATGGTCACTCAAACTGTGAAGTTCATCTGTAGTTACTTTTCCCACAACAACTTTTTGTTTGGTTCTAAAGAACCACTAAACTACTAAAAAAGCTAAAAGAGAGAACTTATCAAATCATATATATATATATATATATATATATA
>CAEFZY010041818.1:0-29384 GCA_903066815.1 Brachyrhaphis roseni
TATATATATATATATATATATATATATATATATATGAGAACATTTTGTCTTATTTTTTAATTCTTTGACAACCCATTCTTTGATGCTGCCCTGAGTAACTGCCCATATCTTCCATGTGAAAAACCGCCACTGTAAAAAGTTCATATTAACTTGAATGACCAATATGGAATTCTTGTTTTGCACTTTGACCCCTTCTCAGGACACAATTTTTATTTGTATTAATGTTGTTAATTCCAGAAGGCCTTTAAAATATTATTTGCACTTTAAATATTGACCATGTTCAAATCCTGTCATTTTTAGGGGGGAATGTTATGTTTAGGAATTTCAACTTGTTGTAAGACAATGTTATGGCAAAAAAACACAACTTTGAATGTTTGACTGCAAATTTTTGAAAAGGGTGTCAAAAAATAAATAAAAATCTGAAATTTTAGTTTGTAACAACTGAAAATAAATATTGCAACATCTTGGAGGAAGTGATTCATGTCCTGATTATTGTCAGAAAAAAAAAAAAAGTTCATTATAGTTTTGCGTTATGTTCTGTCAATGCACTTGTCATTGATTGTGTCTTGGTTGACAAGACGCTATTTACTCCTGATGCGCTTTAATCTAGCATATTACAGCTAACAATAATATACATTAATATAATTTGAGCCAATTTCCAAATAGTGGTCTTCAAATATCTCCTCCACCACAGTAAACAAATGAAAAACAGGCCATTTTACACCAGAGTTTCAGAGTGTTTGCAAAGCAGCAGCTGAGAAATCCCAGATCAAACTGAGAAACAAAAACCCCAAGAAAGAAAATAAAACTCCAGCAACGTTTTATAGAAAAACAAAAGAATCTCTGCTTTGTTTGCGGCATTAAAACAAATATCTGAATCCGCAGCTTCAAACCGAACCAAAGAGTAATTTCACATGATCCAACCCACCATGTTTGCAGTCTTCATCTGCTCCGTCATAGTTTTTCTGTTGGTGGAAAAAGAAAAGTAAGTCCAGACGTTACAGTTGGAAACGAATCTTTAAACGATCACAGAGTCATTTAGACTATAATTAAGGATACGGGAAAGTTTCCATGTCTTCAGGGCTCAAGCAAACGACTAGACTCTTAATGTATTGATCAAAGTTATTTCTACATTTTCTGTCAGTTAAAATAATAATAATAATAAAAAAAGATCCATCAACCAACAACCCGTTGCTCACCAGCTGTAGGAAGGCAGCAATTCGGTAGAGCAGGGCGCGGCTGCGGAGGGGTCCGGCGGCGACCGCCGAGGGAGGGCTGGTCAGTACGGGGGCGCCGGGTGACGAGGCTTGGGGCGCGAGGACCACCAGGGCGTCCGTGCTGTGGGTGACCGCCGCCTCGTACTCCCGCCTGGCTAACGATTTGCTGGCTTCTTCACATGACTTCTCCGCTCTCCTGTCTGCCATGACTCAGGGACAGAACATCTGCAGGTGGAGAAAGACGAACACAGTTACTATTTCCAAAGTTTATCGGAGCTATGAACTGAGATAAAACAGCAGAAAGGGGAGCACCGATGAACCGATTGGCCAATAACCCGGCCCCGATTTCCTCAGTTTTAGGAGATTGGATATCAGTACAACATCTGCATATGTCCTGTTAACAATAGTCAATTTAGTAAGTTTTTAGAAATAAAATATACAAATTTGGTATCAGCCAAGATACCAAAAATCTGATATTTTTAAAGAGCAGCAATCAGCCAGAAAACCGCCATCAGTGCACTACATCTAGAAAAGCATTTTCCATTCCATCGTCTTCTAAGTTTTCACTTTGACCTTGAAAATACTTTCATTTAATCTGTATTATACATACTCCACATCAACACTGATGGTAATTTTATGAATCCTAAAACAGGGTTGTTTCTTTTCCTGATGTTGGCTGAAAGAGAAAAAGAGAAAGTTTTCTACAAAAAAAAGGGGGGGGGGGGGGAGACTGAAAATCATTGCATCTTTTTAGTCACAAAAAAATTTATGGTATCACTCAACATTGGTAATCGGTAAGTCAGGGTTTTTAACAATTGGTGCACTACTAATCAGCAGCTAAAGAGCAATGCAAGGAGGAGTAATCTATATACGATGCACTTCAATAACTTGGGGAAAAAAACTCACCAAAAATGTTCATTTATTTCAATATTTGTAAAGGTCAGTCAGTGCCAGTGAAGTTTGTAACAGAGTGCAGTACCCAACCATAATAATAGAAAGTTCAGTGGAAGGAAAATGTGTGGTCAAAAATAGATGCACCACAATAACCGCAGCCTTTGTTTGAGCAGATTGTAATTCAAAGCCTTTTGAATTGCTGCCACACAAAGACCAAGACAGGACAAGCAAAGATATTAACAATATGGAAATCAAGATCCCACAGCCTGAAGGGGGAGCTAGAGACGCATTCCTGGAGGTTCAATGAGGTTCATCCTGAAGTTTACAGAGGGAGCCCAAAAGCAGAGCAGCTGTAAGGAGACAAGGCCGAGCCATATGGAGATGCTTTGTTCATTTTGCAGCAGGACCAGGCACCAGCCCACACTGCTAAAAGAACCCACACCTGGTTTACTGTCAAAAATAAGAACAAGATGCAGCTGAGTAGCGTAACCTCCTCCTTCTCAGTGAGCACAGCGGCAGCTACCATGTTGTCGGTTTGCTTTCAGCAGCTTCCAGTTCAAACACAAACTCCAGCTCCTTAGCGCTGTGAGGTTTCAGATTTCACTGCTGGTTTCATTGCCCGGCAGCGGTGAGGATTTTAACTGGTGACACAGCAAACTTGGAGATTAAAGGGTGTCAAAAAGTAACGAGCACACGGTTTAACACGTTGGCTTCAAACTCAGCACATTACTAAAAACTAGGGCTGTGACTAACGATTAATTTAGTAAATCGATTGTTCTGCTGATTAATCGGATAGATTGGCACATTCTGCAGGTTTTTCATTTAACCACATAAGCATTTTTATATACAATATTAGAAATGCATAGAAAAAACACAAACAAAATAATTCAATTCATTTTTTGAATATGAAAATAAACATTTTATGCAATATCAGTTCATTCCTTTAGTGTACAATTGATCATTTGTAGCAAAGGATGTTACAGTGCGGGCTAATCTGTTCATTGTTATTTGGATTAATTAGATATCAAAAGGTGCTTTACAGGAGGTATTTTTTAGCTGGTGAATGTAAAACTATGCCACTTGAGAAGTACAATTCTTTTTTTGTCTGAATGCATGTATTTATATACACATTTTGTGCAATTTTGGCTTAGTTACTGCTGAATGTTCTTTCAGCAACTGCCTTTTTTTTTTATCTGTACTCATCTTTTTTGTGATAGTAGGCTGACAGTGAGGAGGGCGAGGAGAGGGGGGAAGGCATGCGGCGAAGGTCGCCGGGACCGGAGTCAAACCAGCGACGTCCGCGTCGAGGACCAAGGCGTGCTAACCCCCTGCACCACCACAGCACGCCCCATTAGCTGACAATTATTTCTAGAATCAATTAATTAATCAATTAATCAGATTAATCAATTTCAATAATAATTATCATTGAAATAATCGATTTCAATTATCACATAAATTCTAAAAGAGGACTCTGTATATAATGAATCTAAATGGTATATGAATTTAACTTTTTAAAATGATCTACAGAAATAAATTCTAACTTTTCTGTAACATCCCAATTTACTGAGTTGATTAATCTATTAGTGAAAAAATTGATTAATCACGATAATTACAATTAATCGTTTCAGCCCTACTAAAGAATAAATAAAAATTATGAAAAAAAAAAAAAAGACACCACACATATGGCTCTTGGCTTAACATAGAAATAGCAGAAAAACTGTTAATTAAAAAAAAGACTTTAAACAGAATGTTAAACTTTACTTTGTTTTTAATTGTTGCACAGTTGGAGATTGAAAGAAAATAAAAAATTTGCCAAATGATAACCGTCAGATGCTACTTCTCCTGCAAAGCATTTTGGAATCGGTGCATCACTTCCAACCTGTGTTTTGACTCATCAATATCCAAAAGCACAGGCTTGCAGCCCAAACACAAACCAGAAAAAATGAGCACTATTTTATTATTTTTTGGCTTTGTTGTTGGAGCAAGTCGCTGGCTACATCAGGGGCTGAAATGATGAGTTGATGGTGACTCATTAGACCAAACTAGAATGTTGCAACCGCTCTGCTGCATGAAAGCAGAACGTTCAGCGAGAAACGAAGTCGAAGCCACAGAGAGGAATTTGGTGTGCGAGGCAAACAGTACGGTTCAGTGAAAAATTGTGTCCTGCAGTAAAATCTCAAAAGACTTTATAGTAAAGTACGTGCTCCTTTTCCACAGATTGCAACAGATTTCCACAAGAGCGGAACAAAAACAATCATCTCTGGGTGCAGCTCACGATGAAGACACCGTCTCTCTGGAGACGCGAGGTTCGCTCGGAGAAGACCAACGGCGGCGTCTGTCATGGCATTTTAAAAAAAAAATGGGAATGTGGCAACAGTCGGTGATTAGCTGGCATTTTGGACCTGAACTTCCACAATTTAAAAACTGAAACAAGCTGCGACAAATGACTGAGTCTGACTAACCCAGTTGTAAGTCACAACTTTTTGATAGTTACACAGATGATTTTGAGAAGAAAACCGCAGCCGTTGATTCCATTAGCAACTTTGAAGTTTCTCACCGGTTGAATCCGTGCAAGAAGCGGTCGGTCAGACAAAGAGGAAAAACTGAGAACAACAATAACAAACAGGATAAAGCAAGGGAAGAACCTAGCAAAGCAAACACACACTAGAGTGTTTGCTTTTTCACTTAAAGCCACAGACAAACAGTTTGGGATTTTATAAAAAAAAATTAAATAAAATCTATAGTTGATGCAAAAATACATTTCACACCATAAAGGGCAGATTATAAGCCCCTCTTATGTCTGATGGTTTTATCATTTGTCAGGTCCTGAGCTGGTGTGGAGCACAAAAGCATCCTGAAAGTAAGAATATGTCAAAAACAACAACGGAGGAATATTTGGGAGATTCACTGTATCAGGAAAAAAAAAAAAAAGAGCTGTTAATGGCCAAATAAAAAAAAAGAAAAAGAAAATAAAGTGCGAATGGGAGCAAGTTACATAAAGCTGCTACGCATCAGAATATGGAGGGTACACTGTGACCTCCTGGGGAATACCTTATCCTTGGCTGGTAGTCTAATATCTGTCGGCCCCAGAGCAAACTTACTGCTTTAAACAACTGGCCCTGCGGCTCACGGGGCGTACAAACTGAACAGCTTTTATCCTAAAAGTGCATATCAAAAACACTTACTGAACAAGCTGATTTCAAATACCTCAAAGTCAGAACAGTTTGTTGATCTATAAAATATGACTTCCTAAAAAAAAAAAGGGATGAGAAAATTTAGCCATTTGTCAAATATTTTTGGCTCTAAAACTGAAAAATAGTGAGTCTTTGAAATTGAATGATTAAAGTGTGTATTTGCCAACAAGGCATCCATGGTAAAAATGTTTATATTTCTACAAAACAAAACCACAAATTTGATATTTTAGGCTTTGAATGAGTAATAAAAATATTGCATGCTTTCCACGTATTTCCATGTACAGTATGTATTTTCCAGGCACATAGTGCCATTTCATAGCCCAGTCAAGTGAGTTGTTACCATCAGTTGTTATAAAAATGCTGTATGTCAAATATGACTTAAAAGCTCCTTTAAAAGTTCCTGCTATGTCTGAATCTCCGCCTTCAGGAAGTCGTCACAACATGGCTCCTCTATTAACACTTTAACAACGTTTTTACCAGCGTTTAAGGGAAAAGTGGCTCCTATAATGAGCTCAGCAAACGCAGAGCTCCAGCAGGTGTTTGCTAATTCCTGCTAGCTAGTCTGAAGGAGCCAAGTGGGGCTTCCAGTTCGGCTTGGAAACTAAAACTCTAAGGAGGAGCTGCGCCTCGAAGGCGGAGCTAGTTTCACCCTGGCGTTTTGCACAGCTAAATGGTTGCCATGGGAGATTAAAAGATTTCTCAAACATGCATGAAAAAAAATAAATAAATAAATAAATCAAGCCAACACTCCAGGTATTTTTTTTGATAAGGGAATAACATTATAACATGATGTAAAGCTCAAAAAAGTCAAATTTACTTCATACTGCCTCCAAATGGCTTTACCAGTCTGTTACATCCA
Source organism: Brachyrhaphis roseni (assembly GCA_903066815.1). Lineage (NCBI taxonomy): Eukaryota > Metazoa > Chordata > Actinopteri > Cyprinodontiformes > Poeciliidae > Brachyrhaphis > Brachyrhaphis roseni. The sequence goes on from CAEFZY010041818.1 coordinate 6,165, forward strand.
CAGCTTGAAGTTATTTCTTAAGTGGCCAACTTAATGTGACAGACTGTAGAAGTGTAACACTAATATCCTTAGAGCCACTGCTAGTAACAACTACAAAGCACTTAGCATGTAGTATTTGTCACAAGACAGAGATATAAAAGCAGGCGTATTGTCATGTCTCTTAAAGTTCACATTAAATTTACGGGGCTTTTATTTATATACTACATTGTCTTTAATTGTTTCTAGTTCACCAAAAAAAAAAACCTTCCCGTTTCATGTCATCTCAGGTCAGCAATTTGTTGTTTCTCCAGATGTGAAGGAGCAAACTCCTAGCAAAAATCCACAAGTTCTTAAAGATTTCATTATAATTACAGACACATTTTGGACTTTAAAATGCACATCAAGTTCACAAGAACGCTTGGTTGTGTTTCACAAAATAGCTGTGAAACAGAGAAGCCAAAAATATTGATATGCAAAAGAGACTTCAGCGGACACTTTCAGAAACCGTTTCCTCCTGTTGGATGCTGCGGAAACAGTGGACTCGCTACAACTATTACGGTAACTAACAAGCAAAGCTAACGTGAAGGAGGATTCATTACTCCAAGTGATATTAATCCATGCCTCGCCTTTAATGCCGACTCGCGTTCAAAGGAATACCAACAGTTCAGCGAGTTCGCAGTTAACCGAAGGATGTAGTCATCCCTCATTTTGCTTCAACCGACAGCAACATGACTGGAATACAGACGGAAAAGTAGGCTTTTTCCCCCTTTAAAAAATAGCCACTAAAAATACGAAATAGGAAAATCTCTTGAGAGACAACAGGAAGGAAACACATCTGCCAATCACAGCACAGTCAGTCTATGAATGAAAGGAATTTACCAGATATCAGAGGTGTTAAATCAAAGTGGTTCATGGTCTACTTAACTTGTGGTTCTGTTTATTTCCATAACTTGTGGAAGAATCAATCATCAGTGACTTCATTTACCGACTTATTTAAATAACAGCGGCAATTGTGCGTTTTCTACATTAATGTAATGCGACCCCCGGCTAGAGTTACGGGTCATTCTTTAAAACGCATAATGCCCACAGCCAGAACTCCATCCTATTCACATCACACTCAGAGTGTGTGTGTGTATCATTGTTCAGAAGACTTGATTGAGCAAATGGAAGGAGATATTTTTGTATGCACTCAGTTTACCCAAGTGGTTACTGCATCATAATGTGTCAATGGGAGTAGGCCATTTCACTGCTTCACCCTTTCATTCTTGTGTGGTTGTGATCTTTTTCATACTCGAGGTTTTTGGAGTGTGAACTGCAGATGTCGTGCATCTGTTCTAACCGCCCCTGGCGGTGTTTCATTCCATTTTAAAAACCTATGCTTAAACATAATTTTCCATAATTTACAGTTTGCTGTAGTGAAATACAATTATGTGCCTACAATAAATAATACCTGCTTGGCAGTGCCTGCTCAGAACTACTTTGTTTTGATCAGGGGTCGGAATCGCTCGTGTTTCATAAGAGTCGACTTGCCCGAGTTTGGGATGCACCGATATGAAAATGTGGGCCGATACCGATATTTCCCTACCATTTGAAATATGGTGTGTAGGTGGTGTGAAAATGACCACACCACCTGCATTTCATCACTTTCAAATGACCAAACTAACTCCACATGGCCAACCCTTTCCCCACCACATCAGAAAACAGTGGTTCCCTGATGTGGAAGCCAGTTTCCACATTAGTGGATTTATCGGTACAAGAATAGGTATCAGCCAATATTTGGAATTTTTTAACATATTTGTATCGGTCAAATAATTGTATTATTTCCATCTTGTTGCAGTTTGTTTCTGGAGGGGGAGCAGAGGAGATTGGCTATATGGCATGCGTTTGGTCATGTGATGTAATGTTTGCAATTTCACAGTTAGAGTGGGTCTACTACCTCAACAGGGAATACACACTTAAAAGTACGAAAAAATATTACTGCTATTCCTTCAAACAAGATGCTAAGGACACTTTAAAATGACAAATCCAATCATTTATCCTTGCTTTGAGAAAATTGGAAGATATTTAAATGTACAGCTGTGTAACTCACACCGTGTGGAATAATCTATCCTGCTGTAATTTGGAGTTCAAAAAGAACAAGGCATTAGTTGAAATCCGTGTCACATTAGTTTTCATTCCTTGCTGATTACACTTAGTTTTGCAAGCACCAAACAGTTTGTTGATGGCATAAAAGTCAAACAGATGCAATTGTACCAAATACCAATAAAAAGTGTAGATTAGACAATATTTTAACTGCTTTCAAATGTATAATGCAAAAAATTATAATAAAAAAGAACAAAAGAGAAGGACAAACTGACTTTTGTTAATGAAGCTCCATGTGACATAGTGGGTCTTAACTACGGTCTCAGAAAAATTTGGTCCAAGGCGTATACACAATACCTCAGTAGTGTTTGTGACTAAATTGTATTTTTTTGGTAAAGTTGACGTGCCAATAGTGGTTTGAACCAATTCTGAATAGTTTGTAGCTTTCCTGTTGTGACTGATATTACTTTGACAGGACTGGAGGCAAAGCCTTACAAGACAACAGTCACTATAAAACAGGGTTTTAGACATTTAACCCAGTGACTTCATGGGGTTAAGAGTTTGGAGTTTCCATCGCTACCAAATGTCACAGTTAGAATCGCTAAAAGTAAACATCAATCTGTGTGTTTTCTCAAGGGAATACAGACCTAATCATTCTGATATTGTCAAAAGTCTACCAATCTGGCATGAAAGGACGAACACTGAGACTTATTCATAACTGCTGAAATCGGCTCCAGGTACAATTTGCAGAAATGTTCCCAATGGAGCTACCAAGATGTCTTCTGGCACACAGCTGTATTTTGTACTCATAAACATCAGCAAAATTACAACATCAGCAGCACCTGCAGTAGTCTGACTATCTGCTGTAGGAGTCTGAATGAATTGCCTACATCGCCTCAGCAGGAAATGCAGTTTTATTTTAGATGGCTTTTCTGTGCTTCCCTTGATTTTAAAACACCTCAATGATACTAAAAGTAACCAACTTCAAGTCTTCTTCAGTGCTGCTGTCAGTGTGAAGCATTAGCTGCTACAAACTATGCAGGTATTGATCAGAAAAAGATCCAGTTTATGAATATATGAATCCGGCCAACTGATCAAGGATCAAGGCCGGTAAAATTGAACATTGACCAAATCTGGTCACCAAGGAGGGTGGGAGGGCTTCTGTTCTCCATAAATAGACTAATAAGTACAAGGATATTAAATGATGTGTTAAGGTGTAACCTAGGCAAGTAGGTTGGGATGAAATTGTTTTTACACATATAATGCAAAATGCGTAAAAATTAGGGTTTCCCCCAGAAAACAAGCTAAGCCTGGTGGTAGCGGTGCTAAGGCAGTCCATCAGTTGTCTCACTGTGTTCTTGTACTAAAAAATTTTTTAAAAGTTAACCGGAAATTTTGGGAATAAAACATCAGCAACAAAGAAAATACAGCAGTGGACTAAAACATTTGTCTTCCTGTACGTTGTGTATGTCTAGCAGACAATTTCGTCTTCAAAATAATTGTCTGATAAAGATTTCTGATGTTTTATTATCCAAAAATAACAGATAGGGTTAGCTGAATGTCATACCAAATTTTATTGTTAAACTGGGTGTGATTATCTCTGCAATATTGATTAAAAAATATATATTGTACATACGGTAACCGTTTCAGAAAACCTTTCATTCACATGAGCCCGTACAAGTATGCCCTCCAGCGTAGTCTTAAGCATTCCAAACCCTTAGGGGGCAGTGTAGTGCAAAGCTAAACCCTACATCAGCCAATGAGATTGCTTCAAAACAACCACGACTTCCTGTTAGGGATTAAACATGGTCCTGGGGGTTCATTTGTGTGAACAGATGGGTTGAACTACTCTTAAGTAGAATATAAAGTTAACAAAACACAAGACGATGTCAATTGGGAATTGTGTCAAAGCAAGTATGTGGATAGATTTGTCGCAGACTGTGATGTGCTGGAAACCCAAATCTCCTGAGTTTTTCAAAATAATAACTTCTGGTAATACTCAACCAAGTTTTTGTGTGGATAAAAGGCCAAAACGCATAAAAATGCATTTGTTTCCAGCTTCGTGTGGGATAGTCCTTAGTTTCAGAAAGGTTTCATACCTTCACAGTCTTTCATTGTAGATGCAGTCAATGCTTTCTACAATGTCCAGCACCTATTGATACATTGTACATGTCAAGGTCATGATGCTGGTGAGTGTATTTTTATGTGCTGGAAGCATAAAACTAATTTAAATACATGACTGGCACAGAGAATCACAAAGAATCATTATGGTAACATCCTGCTGACATTTTAACAGTAATATGTGCAAGGTGGTGTCAATAAGAGCAAATCATATCAAAGGTGCTTGAATAACAGCAAAGAATGTTGACGAGATAGAAAATTGTTACAATATACTAAGTTAATATTCGCTCACACTTGAGAGAACTATATAAAAAACCTTGCTACCTAAATGTAGCAAAATTTCCCTCACTTCTTAACCACAACAAGTAGTTTGGCGGCTCTCATTAGGTATCATGCTCATTTAATGTAATAAAGTCAAACTAATATATATGTATACAGCTCAGTTAGCTTACGAGCTGATTTATAAAAACTATGGTTAAGCCCAAACATAGTTATTAAGGCTGACACAACCGTTAGCAACTATGTGCGAGGTAGAAAAAAAAATACAGAAAAATAAAACATGCAGATTCGTCAGAACTGAACCCGTATACATTTCGGAAACATGCATTTACTTTTAAAAAAAAGGACAACAATGATGAGTTATTTCGTTTTCCAGAGGAGAGTTGTAGCTGTTGTTTGTCTGGAAAACTTATCCTGACTGCTGCAAATCTGAACGATGACGGCAGCGTCAAAAGAAAATCGCTTAAAATGCGCTCAACAAATCCGCTTTTTGCCTGCATCGCTTGTAACAGTTTTGCTCCTAAACTGAGGACGTGCAGCTAACATTTAGCACGGCGGCCAAAAAAAACAAAAACACGGCCTTTTCTTGGCAGCAAACTGATGAGCAAGAATAGCTGGGCTGGCTTGTTAATGCTAGCAGGCTAGCTGGCTCGGCTAGGTTCGCCGAAACAAAACGGACTCGGGCCTGAATTTTTTTTTTTTTTTTTTTTTTTTGCCACCGTGTTTAGGCACATATAATTCATATGACATCTTGTTCCTACCGGTGCGCGGAGTCAAAACACTCGTCACCGTGCTACTGATTTGTGGAGGGGATTCGTGTCGGTGGCTTTGCGACGAAAAAGACAAGTAAAGGAGCTAAAAATGGGAAGTCAACACTTACCTAGCTTTACTTTCTACGCCATCTTGGATCCACTTGTCAGACCATCGCAAAGCATAGTGGGATGTACTGATCTGAAGGTTGAGGAGGACTCGCCGTGAAAGTGCCAATGTGTTGGCCTCTTTCATGAGTCAAAGTTTTGCTTTGAGAAAGAAAAGACAACATTCGGTGAAAGAAATAAGTGTCAGCGCCAGCATCCCCCAAAATGAATGAATTTAAAGCTGCTTCAGTGTCCTCTGTGTCCCACATCATTAAGTCATTGATAACCCTGTATGATTTTTTTGTTCACTGCATATTTGCTCTGGCACTGAGACCAAATTAGTTTAGTTATTTGAAGCAAAAAAAAAATAATTAAATATCAATAACATTTGCTCCAGTACAAATAATTCTGTAAGAATTTGAGTTTTGTTTTTTTCCTTTCTTAATTTTTTTAATGTATTTTAAGTGAAATTTCTCCATTTGAAGTATTGTGGTGTTAGGCCAATGTATGTAATGAAATAAAAATACCTTAGTCTGTTAGACATTATCTTTATTTATTTATTTATTTTTACACATATTGCTTATATTATCCATACCAAAGTTGATATATATAATTTGACCAATACGTTTTCTTGGGGGGAAAAAAGTAAGAAAGGTATGTGGCTTATGTTTTCCAACTACTGTCAAATTTTAATAACTCCTCAATAGAGTACATACAAGAATTTCTAACAAATTGACCGTTTTGTCTTCATGCTTTCTTTATATAGCAAGTGACAGAACCACCCAAGTGGGCATTCCAGTAATTCAAATCAGAAAGTGAAAATTGCAAAATTAAAGTAGTTTTTTTTTTTTTCTTTGAATCACAACAACGATTACTACAAACGATTCAAATGATCAGAAACAAAATATACCGAAATGTGTTATGCTTACTAGAAAGTCATCCAGCAGTCATTGACCTCATATAGGAGTGTAAGTCACAAAACATAATTACAAACTATGCATAGTCATACTTATTTTTTTTCTAAGCATTTCATAGAAAGTTAGGTGGGAGGAAAATGTCAAATATGACCACAATGGGACTACAAACCAGCTCTTTTAGAAGATTTTGACCTCTTTGCCCACTTGTCATTAAGCCTGATCTGGTGATTCATCGTTGATTTGAAGCTTCGACTTCCTGACTCACATGTTAAGCTGCAGCTTCAATGTGATTACATGTTGCACTTTAATCCTGCATCCATCTTTTTTTTTATGAAGTGCACCGGTCCCTCCTACAGCTGAACACCTACTCAACATAACGCTGAGCTTTACAACTGAGGTATTATCCTCTGTTTTCCAAGCTTAAGCCTTTTTCTTCCCAATTTCAGATTGATCAGTGTAGCCAAATCGTTTTTTAGTTACACCAGGCTGAAGGACATGTTCCCTAAAATTAAGATTATTGTCCTCAAGTGTAATCTGGCTCATTATGTTGCTTTTGCTTTTCTCACTGTGGACACTGACACTATCGTACCAGCTTCATTTTCGTAAGACTTTTTTGCTTTATTTCTGGGGTCAATGCACATATTTCCCTCCAATTCCAATTTTTTTTTTTCATAAAAAAATATTCTCACATTATGAAGTATTTGTGATGTTTTGTCGTAAAAACCATTCATAGGTTTGTCGCATTTCAACTTAGATGTTGGGAATTAAAACATTTCAGAAGACAATAAAAGCCATGAAATCATCATCTGAGCTTTCCAAAACTGTTTAAATGCAAAGTAATCTTAGTGCATGTACTGTAAACTTCTGAAAAGTTCAAACAAAAAACAACATTTCCATAAATGTTCTCCTCATTTTTCTGGCATTTAGCTAAAAGAATCAAATTTTGGCTTATTTAACTAAAAAAGCATTAGGTTAAAAAAAGAAAAAAACAAACAAACAGTGGTTATAAGTCAGTTTATCTTGTTTGCAAATATCTGGTTGCATTTGAATTTCAGTAATCTTTCCATAAAAAAATATAATGTTAAACTATAATAAAACTACATCAAACAGAGAGGAGAAAAAGCAAAGACTGGAGGTACAATATGTTTATTGTCAACTTTTTATAGACAATAAAAAAAAAAAAAGGAACAACTCATAGAGGGCGTGTGTTTTACGGTTGCTTTTTTCCAAATCTTACGATACTGCAATCGGGCGCCGTGGTGTTACTCCGCTAACGTACTGTACAAACGCGTCACAGTTTCCCCTGAACATAAACAAAAGTGAACATGAAAGTAGAAACTGTTCTCGTGTCACTGCAGGTTGTGGATCATCTCCTCCTTGGCAATAAGGTGCGTGGTCTTGTTGACCAGCGACATGAGGGAGTTGAGTTTCTGCGACCAATCGTTGAGCAGGTCGTTGGGGTCTTTGGGCCGCTGAAAGTTGATGATGCCAGCGAGCCGGTCGACCTTGGCGTAGATGGTCTTGTTTACGACGAGGCTGGAGAGGAACTCCTCCGATTCCTGGAGTAGGATTTCAACAGGTGGATTAGTAACGTCGTTTTTTTGGTAGTACTATGAGCTTCAGATAGAACGAGTTGCTAAAAGGTTTGCTTACGTCAACAGAGAGGTCAAGCAGGCCAGCCATCCTTTTCATTGTGATTCTGGTGTAATATTTGGCCATTATTCTGATGTTCTGAGAGAGAAAGAAACAACAAAAATCTTCAATATAATTACAATCAATAACGGAGACTAACATCCAGAGACATAAAGCTTGCTAGAGTAAGGATAAGGAGACTATACGGTACCTCTTCTTCTCAGGATTCTCTCTGTCTCACTTCTAATTTAAGATCAATAGATGCATTTATATTATTTCAGTAAATTATCACATCGTAATTATGACTTCGAACAAGAAATAAATAAATTAACAAATTGACCCTACATAAATTGGCTACATTAACACAGCAGGTGAATGCGACCCAAATCAGATATTTTTTCAGACTTTTTTACGGCGGTCCGAACGGCCAACTTCCGAAGTTTTCACCCAAAACAAAAATCCGATTGGAGCGACTTCCACTAATTTGACAAACAAACAAACTCAAACTTGTATAGCAACAATACAAGAGAATCTAATTTACATTTGGTGCGACGCCGATCGTTTTAGTCTGCCCTTCCATGAGTGACTTACATGCTCCACCACCCTGTTCTTAAGGTCTTTCCACCTTTTCTCTCCCTCCTCTGAATAGGAGAAAACTTCTGTCGCTGGGCTCTCAGACGAGCCTTCTCTCAGCTCCTTCCCATAATCCTCTACCAGCGAGGCCCAGCGCATCAGCTCCATAGTGGTAAACTGCTTCAGAAGGTCCCTGGGAAAAGAGGAAGAATGTGAGCCTCGGCGTGTCGCAATCGATTTATCAACGGTGGAGTCGAAGCACGTTGAGGCACGGGCGGTCTTACTTGTATTTGGGGATTTCTTCCAATTTCTTGTCGGCGCTGATTCTGTGCACGAGGTCTGACTGTTCGTTGTCGTAAGGAGACAGGATCACGTACAGCACCACACTCTTCAGGGCCTGTCGGGCGAAACGGACAGAAAATGCGTGTTAGCTGATTGCAGCACTGTGGTCCTCGCGTTATATTAAGCCGACATGCGCAACCAGGTTTCAGTCAATGAGAACTACATCTGATGTTTGGCAAGAACTTTGCAAACGCCAGTTTCCGGAAACCTCTCCTAAAACCTCACTAGAAAACAGTCACGCTTGATAAAGAAGTGAAACGCTAAACCATTTCTCCTCCGAAACAAAAATCTGCCCAAAACATGTCGACTCTCTACCTGCTGCCACTTGCTGCTGTCCTCCAAGATGCAGGGCGTGTCGTAAATCGCCTTGTAGTGCTTGCATATCGACAGGTAGGAGCCCTCGTGCTGGTCCACCTGAATCATCAGGTTGTAATACTTTAACTTCAGCTCCTGTGTTGGTAAAAGGACAAAATAAAAGTAACAAAAAAGTTTAAGTACGCAGTTTGAATAAACAGTAGAGGATGCAACAGCTTCTGAGAGAAGACATGCTAACGAGGACCGCTACCGTCTCTTACCTCGCTCCCTTCCTCCTGAAAGAACTTGGTGTTTATCTTCTTGCTGATGATCTGGGTGCGAATATAATCTTTGACAGCGATGCAGAGCCTCATCTGTTCCAAGATAAACTCCACCTTCTCCTTCTTCTCCATGGAGCCATACGTCTCCACCTGAGCAACAAAAAACAACCCGTAAATGAGACGGGTCTTAGCAACTCGCATATTACTTGGGCATAAAAAGGTTTGGATCTCACCTGTAGCTCCTGCAGAATGGCGGCAGCCTCTTTGACGTCACCGCTCTGCTCCTTGATGTTAGCCAGTGTCTTTGTCAGCCTCGCACGCTCGATCTCTACATAGATCTGTCAGAGAGAACCATTTAGTGCTTTGTGACACGCAGCTAGCGAACCTGTTAGGAAAGGATTTAAAGGGCAAAATCAGAGTGGACATGGGCCAGCACTTCTCTCACTTGTCAGTTGCGTGCTGACAAGTGAGAGAAGGGAAATGCTTTTCCCTTTGTTGCAAAAACAAGAAAATGTGGCAGTTTGGAAACCACTGTAACTGGTCACACTATTAGGGGATTAGCAGAAGTGCTAATTTTCCAATAACACCCTTTGAAAACATTTACTGCACTTAGCTTCCCCTAAATTTATGCTTGGGGGAATTAATCTGTTAATGGCAAAGCTTAGTGCTTTAGCCGAGTTTGGAAACGTCTAGTGCACTTAGCTTCCTGTAAATTCCGCTAAATTATTATTTTTTTGATAAATTATTCCGCTAATAGCAGAGCAAATTTTTTTTCCATTTAGTGCTTTAGCATTTTTGATAAGTTTGAAAACATTTAGTGCACTTAACTTTACCTAAACTAAATTTTTCAGATAAATTCTAAAGCGCTAATTTACATGGCTGTTTTGAAAGCTTTCAGTTGAATAAAGTTCAACATCTGCATCGACTTCTCCAAGTAGTTAGTCGTTTATATTCATGCTTTTATTTTGAAGCGCATTCTTTTTTGTTTTTTTTAAAGAAACTTTATTGAGCAATGGGCAAATGAGTCATGGATACTGACTCCCTGAGCAGTTAGCCTGACTAACTAGCTAACACCAGGTTGTCATAGTGCCAGTGTTACGCTACATAAAGAAATACACACAAAAAACAGCAATAAATGCTTAGTCAGGGAGTTTTAGGGTTAAATCTGTGGCTCAAAATCAAAAATATCTGTATTAATACATTGAATGGTTTTGGCAGAGCCAGGAACAGTTGTTGCTTTTCTGTTTAAAATAAAAACAATAAAGTCCTTTTTTTTGCTTTTCCTTTTAATATCTATAATGCAATTAAACTGGGTTTACTCAAGGTTACAAATCTGTGAGAATCAAATACAGGCCCCTCCCCTTTACATCGAAGTCTGTTTCTTAGATTCATTTGTATGGCAACATGATCAGTACAAGGTCATACAAGAACAGGGTAGAAATTGTTTTTACCTTTTTGTTCATCATTTGTGCATTTATGCTAATGTCTGTTAATACATCAATTTCCCCTAAGAAAGAATACAGCTGTTTCACTGTATAGTCATAACGTTATTATGACTAGTGGGGCACCGATTGCAATTTTCTGGGTGGTCACCGATCTTTAAAAAGCCCAATCTGCCGATTCCAATTTTGGCCAAAAAAAATAAGTACAATTTTTTTTTTTTTAGAACTGTCCAGTGTTATAAGGTCACAATGACTATAGTTTACTCCATCGTTTGGTGCATCCCTAATTATGGCATCAAGGGATTTCATACCTTGCCGGCAGTCACAGTGCGAAGTGTGTCTATAAGCCTCAGCTTGATGTTCAGATCAGTTACTGCATCCACGTATTTGTAGCATTCCTGCACCATTTTGGCAACAGCCTGAGATGAAGAGCAAAACAAATCACATATTTAGGCCACAGTACATACAAATTTACCCAAGGAAAGTTACATTTTACATGAGCATATTTCAAAACCCACTGAAATATGAGTTTGAAAAAAACACTCATATGTTCATATTCATATTCATGAACATATGAATACGTTTCATATTTCAAAATTTGTATTGCAGATACAAATCTTGTATCTGCAATACAATAATTTGCAGATATTGGAATTTCTGCTAATTTTGCAGAAATTACAACATTTGCAGTATGGTAATGATTTGTATTGCAGTAGAGTAGCTCAATTTGATGACTGACGATCTCACAAAATTACTTTAAATAATTTCTATTTAACACTTTAATGTATTAAGGAGTTCTAATTAAAATATGTTCCTTTTTTTTTAATTCTGAGTTTTAATTGAGGAGGCCACAGGTAAGAGGTTGGCAAAGTTATGAAGAAAGCAGCAATCAGGGTAAACAGAGCACTGACCTGTTTGAGTTGACTCCTCCTTTTGGTGAGTAACATGATGTTTTCGTTCAGAGCGTCCCAATCCTTTGCTTCATAACACATCTGGACCACAGCCACAAGGATTCTGGAGGTAGACACCATATCTGATGCCTGTAAAAAATTCAAACAGAATCCATTCATTAAATACACATACGCTGATTAGCAAACTGAAATTTGTAAGTGTTTTTTTTTTTTTTTAAGAAATAATTTTGGTTAAAGTTTTCTGAGCTATATTCACGATAAATGCACCAAACTCAACTTTTTCCAGGTAATGTGTTAGTTTTTGTTAACTTGTGTAGCTGTGAACACAATTCATGTTCAAGACTTGCTAAAATAATGGGGTTTTTTCCCTTTTCTTTTTTAAGGCTTTTAGCTTTTCCTTTGCTAAAGCTGAAAATTTGGCTGGCTGGAAATATTTCTGATCAGTCATAATGTGGGGAACAGAAAAGCGTCACTGCTTGCCACAAGCACAAGACAAAACTAGAGCATCATTGATGTCATCGCACTGGCATCAATGCGATGCCATTGCGATGGTTTAACGCTGCCTGCCCATTGAGACTCCAGCTGCAGGTGGAAACGCTCTCCCTCCCACACCGGAGCTCCAGGGATGCCAAGCTGAAGGGACGCAGGAAGGCGCAAGACCAGGGGTGGACTTGGAACCCGTAATAACTGTTTGCAATTCTAGCTAATATTTTGAAACTACAGTTTACAAGCTACAAACAGAATGTGTTTCAGCGAGCTGACTGCAGGCTCAGTGACAAAAATAGCCAACTTCAAATCTGAAAGTTGCGTGTTTGAATCCGACTTCCCCATTTATCTTGGGCAAGGCACTGAAGCCCAAGTTGCCTTCCAATACGCATATCAGTCACAAATTTGTGTGAAAGTCGCTGCCGAGTGAATGAGACCAATAACGGAAAAGCACTTGGTTGGCACGACTACAAGTTCCATCACTACATTGATCCTGAATCGACGTTAAATCAAGTTGAAAAGAAGTTCTGTCTCCCAATTTTTTTCTGAACTTCATTTCATATACGTTTCAGAAAATAATTAAGTAGAAAGGGAGAAAAAAAATATCAAATGAACTTCATAGTCAAACAGTAAATGACTCATATCATCAGGAGCTGCGTCAAAAACAACCCAACACTGTACATGTTAAATTGTTATATTAAGAAGAATAAAAAGCTCTCACATCATTTCTTGGACACAAGGAATTTTTTTGTAGTTGTTTCTTATTTGTAATGTAAATGTATAATGTAAACAATTTCTTGTGGTGGGAGGTTTTCTCTTACCGTTCTCGTCTGTTTCTCCAGTGACAACAAACTCTCAACAGCCTCTTGTAACTTCCCTTCCTGTAGAAGAAAACACAAAGACATTAACTTTAATATCTTTTTTAAACAATTACAAACGCCAAGCTTTTTTTCCTCTTCTTGCAGAATGCTACTAAAGAGACCGGTTAGCAGGTTGGCTACTTGTGAAGAAGCTAACCTCAGTGCTAAACATAGCTAGTATCTCTATAACAACAAACTCTCAGTTTTAGGGGGGAAAAAACAACAATGTTGTATTAAGTGTGGGTTAAAAAAATAAATATTCTAACTTATAAGTAATATGTGCTCATTATATGTGGTCATGTTAGGATAAAACTGAAGACACTTCAGTTGTATGATAGCTCTAGTGCTAGCGCACCGATCGGGATGCACCATGACTCAGCCAGCGCTGGCCTTCTTTTAAAAGCTCACTTACTTTGGCCATTTTTTCGCACTCCGGAAGCCTCTCATCTACAGTTGAACTGTAATCAATCTCCATCTTCACGATCCTTCCATCGGACCTCTCAGATCGTTCCTCAGACATCGCTGCGATTGGGGAAAAAAAGGGACAAAGCACGACTCTTTTCCTTCTTTGCGACAAGGCTCAGCCCGACGCTGTTTGTCTTGTCAAATGAACGACGCTAGGAGGCGACCAATCAGAACAGAGAACCGAACGGCTGGCTGGGTGCCTGAAAGACCCAAAGGGTACGGCTCTGAAAAAAATATATATTGTAATTTCTGTCAGGCGCAACAAAGGCAGCTTTAGTTTAACAGTTAACTGTACTTTCGGAGATGTAAAACTTCAAACAGTATGGACAGAGTCCGACCAATAAATGCACAAATAAGACCAAGAACAATGTTTAAAATATGCAGAAACAAGAAATGTTTCATTAAAATATAAAATACTGCGTATCAATAAAAATGTATCATTTTTAATGCAGAACCCAGGAGAAAAGAGTATTAACAGCTGGTTAAAATACATGAACATTTTATATAACATGTTAAAATCCACAATTTTAAGATTCTATTCAACGTCAATATTCTTATCTAGTTTAATTTAATCGACAAATTGTTTTTAATAAAAGAAAAGTAAAAATGTCTGTATAACCGCAATGGCATGTTTTTGTCCCAAGTAACAATAAAATATTTCGAAAGAAAAAAAAAATCAGTCATAATCCTCTGAAATTTAATGTAACACAATGAACTTCAGACTTTGAATTTTATACTTGTAAAAGCATAGATTTACTAATGTGTTAAACAAAAGTTAAACCAGATCAGTAATTACTTTATTTGCAATGACTGATGGAGTGCCAGAAATTATAGGCACCCCTTTTAGGCCCTGTTAGTTTGACAGTGGATGTTTTATTAGTTGAGAATAAAATAAATGCAAAATGTTGAACATTTAGCTTCTTAAAGTACGTACAGCATTGAGAAAGAAAGCCTTCTCGTACCCTTCACCACTAACCTAGCATAATCTCCAAAAGAAGCTTAAACATTGGGAAAATGGCAGGAGGTTCATGTTTTTTGTTCTTAGCCATAGCTTTAATTATTTATTAACTTGCTCATTTTGACACTGAACCTCAATAGGAACTTGCACTCTTGTTTTGTGTGGAGCATTTATGGTTTTATATAATTCTGAGTCAGGTCTCTCTTGGGAATAAGAATTTATTTTCTAAATGAAAATAGCTATTATTTATATGGTTTATATTTAAACCATATAAATGGTTTATATTTATATGGTTATATTTATATGGTTATTTATATGGTTTATATTTAAACCATATAAATAAAGGTCAAATAAAATCGATTTTTGCTCCAGTCGTGTTCCTGTTCCTTCCAAAGCCTCAATTAGTTCAATCACAACGAAAGCAGTAAGGATTAATGGGATTCATTTCCCTCTGGGATTGTTAAAGTATTTTTAACTGAACTGAATTGAACTGAAGCAACAACAAAACACAAGCACAGCTTTGCAATCAGCTTGTGAAAGGAGCACATCAAGTAAAGCACAGTGCCATGGCAACAGTCCACCACCAGGTGTCCTTACATTATCTGAATCTTGTCTGTCTTTGCTCAGCAGCACACTGCAGTGAGATGTCCCCTGCTTGTTGGTGAGAAACTGTCTCATACCAGAGCTACGAACCATTTACTCCCCAAAACACATGCAGGAATGATGCCTGATATACAGAGTGTGACTCAGCTTGAATGAAAGAATTATGAAATACGAAATATTTAAGTTGGCTATTATTTCAAATTACTTAAGCAAGCTTTTTAGTTACCAAATACTAAGGGCGCCAGCCATCCAGGGGCGCCATAAAAGGGGAAAGAAAAAAAAGGAACTTGAACTATTCTTTTTAAAACTTATAGGTAATAATATAATTTCCTAATACAAAAGATTCTACAATCATTTTTCTGAACGGCAAAGATGACTAAATACTACATTTAATGATAATGATACTGTGCTTAGCTATTCTGCTTCACAGTTCCTGCATACTGTGAAGACTGATCAAATCTGAGTGTTTTCAATATTTTCAGTGTATTTATAACTTATGTTTTGGTGAACACTTTCTTCTATGCTAAAAAAAAATAATAAAAATCAGTATTTAGAGTAGCCATATATAAATCGGTGAAACAACTGGGGGTGGGGGGCAAATAAAATCTCACCTAGGGTGCCAAAGTGTCTAGGGCCGGCCCTGAACAGAATGATCACAAAATCCAGCCCTTTTAAAGCCAGCATTTTGAGAAAACGCCTAAAAAACCCACCAATTTCAAAGAGTTTGCTTGCAGAATTAGGAAACCGCAGCAAACCCTAGAGAAGCAGCGAGTAAAAGGGTGGGGACCAGAACGACATCTATGTTTATTTTTCTGATTTAATCTGTAAAATTAGACTAAAGGACCCTCAGGAATTTTGTAATACTCAAACACAGCAACAGTTTTTTTAAAAAAGCAATTTTGCCTGAGAAGTTAATTAACCTTTCATTTGAGCTTGAGGCAGTTATTTATAGCTTAGCGTCATTTCATTAAATGTAACTGCAATTCATTGTATCATTACTGTGTAAAGGTAAATGCGTATGCAGGTTGACACTGCAGCATAATATAAAGTAATTACAATGTTGTTGTTTTTTAATGCATTGCCTTCACTTACGATTAACACTCTGATAAGTTGTGTTTAACAGCGTTACATTCGCCTGTTTACTGAAGATGACAGTTCAAATTGAAATGCCGGTTCAGAGGGTTTGCCATCCCGGGCAGGAATATATTGTGGAGGGAAGATGCGTGCTGACGAGGCAAAAAGGCAGTTTGTCAGCATCATTACTGCACAGATTTTGCTGAGTGGATCCAAAAATGTCAGTTGTGTCGATAAAATCAGCAGCCCAACCTCTCCTTTAATTAAAACGGACTGTGTCATAATGTGGCGACATCGTTTTCTGTTGTTCTCACGGTGAAGCAGGGCTCTGGGCCCTGAAAGTGTAGCGTCATCCCGAACGCTGGGCCGTTGAGCTCAGCTTTCAAGAGTTTTTTCATGGTGAAGCACAGAGCAAATTTCTTGTTAACTTCAAGAATAATGAACAATACAATCGGTGTTACTTTAGAGGCCCCAGCATGGCAACATTTTCAAAAGCAGGTCAGCAGAATTACGTTGGCTCGAACTAAATCTTCTAAGGCGATACGTCATCAGACGTTTGTTCAGAAACAAAGGAGTGAAGGAGTAGCTGTAGGAAATTTGGCTACAATATTTGACAAATGCACATTCAGTGAAGATAAAACAAAGATAAATCTTTTTTGTATGTGTAAATCTACTGCTGTAGCAGGAATTCTTTGCGTGTGTGTGAGAGCACGTGTGTGTGTGTAGTCAATGGTCCTTTGGGACAGCTTTTAGTGATTAATAAGCTACAACCTTAACTAACATCTTCAGTCTTATATGTGATTTTGTTTCCATTTCTGTCAGAGTTTGGGGTTGTTTTTGTGTGTCTGTGTGGTGTTTGTGTGACTGTTGCTGAGCAGCAGGTTTCCACCAGGGGGCGGAGCTGAGCAGCAGTTCATACCCTGGAGGGAAGCTCTCGGAAGGATGCTGCTGCACTTTTACTTGTGTCCCCTGGGTCAGAAGCTTAAACCAAAACATGACAGTTTCTGAGTCGGATCACTGAGATATTTAAATCATAAAATATATCAGTGTATGTAAACCAGGAGCTTACATACACCAAAATCGCATACAGAGTGATTATAGGAAACTTCTGATTGGTTAATTCACAGATTTAAGTTCACTGGAGGCACACCTGGAATTAGTTTCTAATATGGGCGATATGGGCAACCGCCCAGGGCGGCATCTCGCCGGGGGGGCGGGGGGGGGGCGCCCGGTCCGCCGCTGTCGTCCTCCTTGGATAAGAGCCATGAAATGTTTACATTATAGGAAAAATATGCAAATACTTTGTGCGTTGGCAGTATAGGAAAACATTTTAAAAAGCAGATCTACTCCAATCAACAAACAGAAATCTCATTAAATTGTCATGTGATGTGCTTGCCTAAATATTCAAAGCAGAAATATTTTGGTTTCTTTCATGAGAGACGCATCTGTTCCACAGCCTATGGAACAATAGACTGTTTACGGCTTATGCGTATTATAAAGCACCAAACCAAAGCCTCGGGGTCATAACTGTCAGTAGTTTCTCATTTTAGCAAATTTAGTTTCTTTTGCGAAAGGGTTCATATAACATTTAGAGAGGAGGCGGTTTCTGCTGTTGCTGCAGCTGGAAGTCGACATTAAAAACTCACTTCTGTATTTCATTGACACACCGTTCACACGTATTATTATATATAAACATAACATGGGAAAACTTGTCTTTACACCAGAAAACCCAGTTTTAATGTATTAATTAAAGCAGCAGGCTGTAAGATTAAATCCTTTAGAGTGAGTAACTTCAGAGACAAAATAAAACAGAAAAATTGCATAAGGTAAAGATTACAGAACAAACAGGACGTAAACGGGATAGGTAAGGAACTGTTTCAGGCACATGAATCAGAAATGACACAGGCAGCCCAAGCCACACAGAAAGAACATCACAAACGTGCGCAAATCATTCTGCTAATGTAGAAAAACACAATTTTGTGTTTCCATTGAATAAGAAATTGAAATAAAATCACCTGCTAAGTATGTTGACACGATAAATCATTAAAAATAATGGCAGCAAAGGATGCAAGCAGTTACTATAGTCATAATTCAGCCATGGCGTTAGCGCTCATCTGTCGGCCATCTTATTCAGGAATGGTGGAACAAACTCATTATACTGGAGAGTTGCTACATATCCTGCGTTTTAAGGAAAGTGCAGTGTGAGATTTTACAGAAGAGTTACAGATTCAACACGTTCGAATGACACGCAACATTTTACGAATTGTGAGAAGCTGTGAGAGCTCTGGAACCAACTGCGCGTTATTGTCTGAAACAAAACAAAACAAAAAATAGTCTTCTTTTTACTTCCTGTCCTCTTCTTCTCGTTTTTTCGGCAGCAGCAACATCCGGCTGTTGATCACGTGACTCGTGTGACGGGGGAAAAAACTGTTCCGCTGCAGATCTATTTCAATATGTCTGAAAAGCCACCTCATCCTAGCCTGAAAACCTTTTACCCCAAAAACATAGTCCCCCCGAAAATTGCATGCTTCCAATTAGCAAATTTATTCGCTCAATTTCAATTTGCGCAATTCTATAGTCAGTAGAAACGCAGCTATTGTGTTTATTGGAACAGTTTTTTTTTTTTTTTTTTTTAAGCAAATGAATTCTGTGCATTTTTCTTCCTTGACACTACTAAACTGCATATTTATTTTAAACTGAGCAAACTATTATAATTGTATCTGCAGTATCCGTATGTTGTGAATTTGCATAGTGCAAAGTCTCCTGTTCTTATTCTTAAATTCTCATATATTTTTCTACCTTAGTTTATCTTCTATTTATCTTTAACTTGCTGATGGGCTCTCCCAGAATCCCCCCCACTGTAGAACAATAAAGGATATTATAAATAATTTCCTCTATTTCATATTAAATGCCTTCTGACCGTTTTCCTGATGAGTCAGCATTTGGAAAAGATGTCGGAAAAACAAAAGTAGGCCAAACAACGAACACCTCAGCGGACATTTGAGCCAAACGCCGCTGTCCAAACACCGCGCGACTGTCTGCGCAATGGAATTATGCACGTGCAAGACATTAAAGGTGGTGAAACCACAGCCTTCAGAAAAGGGGCGTGAAACAGAGGAAGGGGTGCAGCAGCAGCAGCGAGCTGATGCTTCCTGTGCTGCGGTCTATCAGTGTTTCCATCGCGTCTCGCTTCGTGTCTCAGCAGCCCGAGCAGCTGTGGGGAGAGACAGCGGGGCCGAAGAGGCTTTTAGTTAACGTGGTTTTATTTTCCGATACCAATGAGAGCTGCTTTCAAGTAGAACAAGTAGAGCAGCGGCGAGAAGAAAGTAACCCCAACCCTTTTTTTTTTTGAGGAGGGGTGTGGGATTTTAAATTTTTTTTTTAACTTTGTACGCAGACAGGGGGTACAGTTTCGAAACACTGCTGCGTTCAAAACAAACATTTAATAAGCATACTGGACTTTATTCCTAACGGTACCTCAAAAAAAAAAACAAAAAAAAAACAGAAGAAGCGGTCAGAGGCAATCCACATCCGGGATAGACGCTTCAAAATAAAATAACTTCATAATTTTAGAATGTGGGCTATGAATGTTTTTTTGTTGTTGTTGTTGGTTTTTATTTTTTTAATAATAACTTTATTTTAAGTGTTTTTTATACTATTGACTGATGACCAGTGGTACAGGGGTTTACAATCTGTATTTGACAGATTACACTTCTGGCTCAGTAATGATGTGTTTAGGTGCGCTTCTCACCAAGTCACTAAAGATTACTAAAGATAAACGACTAATCAGATTAGTTGTGATTGATCGAGTTACTGAAATAACCATCAATTAACTTTTGATTAATTGTTAACTGGAGTACAGTATACATACTTTTTATTTTTATTTTTATTTTAAAAAAAAAGCCATTTGTGAAAGAACAACACATTCGGAACAATAATTAAGCCAAATATGTACATTTTACATTTAAGATAAAAAAACCCCCCCAAAACACCTTTGTCTGTAAATATGTTCCCAAAATTCCTGAAGTGTTATAGTTTTAGCTTCACCTGGTTCAAATTCTGCAAAACAAATCTAAGCATCTTTTGCTATTCCGCCATTAATCAGTCAATCAAAAAAAGCAGAGGACAGATTAGCCATGCACTGTAGCTTTGACATGTCGATATAAGAAGTTTTTTTAGCTATACATGGTACAAGTAATGAATCATTTTCTTATTTAAAAAATAAATTTTAATATTTTCAGTTGTACTGTTTAATTTATTTCTAAATACTGTATTTAAAACGTGTAAGTGGTTGAATGAAATATCTGCAGAATGTGTCAATTTTTTAATCCGATTAATCAATGAATCGGTAGAACACTCTTACTAAAATGAACCCTTAGCTGCAGCCATGCTAAAGATGACATTTATTTTTGAATTGATGCTTTTAAATAAATTTAACTGAATTGTTTTTCTTGTTTGTACTTCAATTCAATGGTATACTTGACCTATTTGTATTTCTGCATCCTCACATTCGATCATTTGTTTCGACTGATCCACGAATCCAGAAAAAAAACAACAACAAAAAAAACCCTCCACTGCCGTCGAAGACTCTTATTCCGACGGACCGTCATTCTTCACCTCCTTGTGTGTGCTTTCCAGCTTGACCTCCCGGCGCGGTGGGAGGAGACAGCCCTCCAGAAAGCAGCAGAGGCTCCGCTCCTCTCGTCACACAAGGCAGTGCTGGAGACGCGCACGATCCGCTGGTTCCGATGAAAGGAAGAAGTCGAGCGTAAACTCGGGCTGTCCATGCGCTGACATCAGACGCCGTCCAGATCAGCTCGGCGCTCACACACATCCTGCCGGGGCGGCGGGGAGGGGAAACTCTCTGCTGGGCTGCTACTATTGTGAACACACAGCGGGGGGTCGCGTAGAGGGAAGCAGAAGAAGAAGATGTTAGTGAAGGAGTACAGGATATGCATGCCCCTCACTGTAGAGGAGGTAAGTTTTTATTTTATTTATTTATTGCGCTCCTCTCTCTTCCTCACACACACACTCTTCTTGGTTTCTTATTGTTTTTCGTGCACGACTCCAGGGGATTTGTGCACAGCTACGAGAGCGCGTCGAGGTTGATTGTATTCCAGACATGTGGCTGGGGAAGGAAGGTTTACACGAAGCAGGAGAAATGCTTTCAGATGAACTTGAAGCGCTCCGTTGAATAATAATAACCCCCCCCCCCCATCTCTGTCTCTCTTAACCCCGTAGCTGCAGAAAACCTGAGTTTAAAGAGAGCAGCTCAGCTTTGTCACACATTCATAAAATACTACATCACACACACTCTCTCTGAGGAGTGTCATCGTTTTCCCCCCCGACCCTCCTCTCTCAAATTCCAGACTCTGCAGACGCTTGCCTGCAGATTGAATTCTTCCTCCTTAAAACTGCAGACAAGTCTTCTCCAGACTCAACTCTCCTCTTTCCCTCCAACTAATTCCTCCTGCGCTGCACTGATTGATTCATTTGCGCCAAACAATGAGCCCACTGTTTGGTGTGCAATCTGATTTGTCTGTTCAATCTCAGAGTTAGAGTCTAAAATTAGCAGCTGGAGATGATTGTTTTTCCTGTCCTGGCATGCATGTAACGGTGCGTTTGGACAATTATCAGCTCTGCTTCTTCTTCTTCATGTTTTCTGTGTGGGTGTGTGTTGGTTTTCCTATAGCCCAAGGCTGCTGTCAAGTGGATTTACAGTCTACGCTGTGACACCATGTCAGGCCAGATGTTCAGATAAAAAAGCAGTGATGCTTTTTCTCTGGAAGGGCAAAAAAATCTATAATTTTGCTGATTAAAAGTTTGATAATAATCATGTTTTATATATATATATATCCTGGAATGGTCTTTATTGGACTCCTACTGAAATGCAGCGACGCTGACATGTAGTGCGACCTCACAAACGACTGCATCGGTTTCTCATGTTGCTGGGTTTGATGAAAGCACAGATAGCCTATTTTTATTATTCTAAGTGGAATGAGATGCATTTTCCACTCCACGAAATAGGCAGATGAGATGCCTTAGCATTTATTATCTTGCAGAGGACACTACATGAATATATATATTTTTTTCCGGCCAGTGATGATCACCACAAACCTGCCAGTTTCCATTTTCCTCAACTGTAGCAGCGATGAAGGCATTACAGTTAGAACCCCCACTGCCTCCCTCATGAGTTCAAAAGGGAAATGTCACGTTTGTAATACAAAGCTTTCCTAACAGGAATGTGTTCTCGAATCCTTCTGCAGTGTGTGTGTGTGTGTAAGACATCACACAGATGTGTTGCGTGGGCGCTTGCATTTCTAAACGATTGTTACATTCACTCGGTTTCTGCGCCTGCATGCTTTAAGCAACCTCCACTTTCCCGTCGCGTTGGTTTGGATGGTTGAAGGTTGAGGATGAAGAAAGGCGAAGGTTATGGCTCTGACCTTACTTGTTCTGTGGTTGACGGCGTATGTCTGGGGGGGAAAAAATGAAATCGGATAAAACACTTTTCTTTCACTTTAGCATTATTTGAGATTTGTAGTGGATAAGTGCAGCACTTAGACAAGACTGTATCCTTAATCTTTATCTCTTTACTGTATATTTAACTTTAAATCATGCCTCAGAGGTGAAAACTTTGTTTGCATTTGCTTTTTATTTTGCAAAAATATCTGAGGAAGTTAAATTTTGACCTCACATTGAGGCAAAAACATTTGCTAAGTGACTCAGGCCATTATTTTAGGAAGGTCCATTCTTTCGTCTGAAGCATCTCAAAAATACATTGAGGAATATTTTAAAAAACTGACATTACAAACTGGAACAGGATCAACCAGATGGTCTTTCTAGGAATATGTCAAAAGAAACAAACCATCACATATGCAGATGAACTTTTTCTTATTAGTTACTTTTATGTATGGCAGACATTTTTTATTTTAAAACCCACTTCTCTGGGAGGGTATGAGATTGTGCTTATATATATATATATATATATATATATATATAAATAAAACTATTAAAAATTAATTATGCTTGTACTAGATTCAGATGTGAAAAGCCTTGCAACA